>CAJNJA010014608.1:0-12124 GCA_905231915.1 Symbiodinium necroappetens | reverse complement strand
TTCGGATTTAGGGTTTAGGGTGTAGGCAAGTAATTTCATCCTCTTATCATAATAATATAGTGCTGAATCATTGAATTATGCTAAGTCCGTTTCAGGAAATGGAGTTGTAAACAGGAGATTCTTAACGGGTTCATAGTGCTTTTGGGGTACAGTCCCTCGGTTTCGGAAGAAGGTGTTTGCAAGCGGTGTAGGGCTCTAGGTCTCTGTAGCTGATTTGACTACCTTGAGATTTTGTTCTCCCTGCTTGACAGATTCGCCAGGGAACGAATTGTAGAGGTTCCGCTGAGGTTCATAGGTTTGTTTGGGTTCGAGGTTCAGGGCTCTAGAGCTCGTGGGCTGATTTGTGTTTCTTGTTTCTGTTGCCTACCTAAACCCCCAAAAGGTAAGTAAAATAATGGCCCGAGACCCAGAAAAGGCGATTATTCTACATACTCACAGGGCCCAGGTAGGGTTCAGTTTGGGGTTTAGGGTTTAGGGCCAAGGGCCCCCAGACTTCAGCGCGAAACCTGAACCCCCAAGCCCCATGAAACGTGAATCCTCAAAACCAAAAGAATCAAAAGCCATCCCCCCGGTCCCCCTGAACCCTCGGTTTAGGGGGTTTAGGGGTTTAGGTTTTAGGGTTTAGGGGCCCCTGAACCCGAGTTGTAGTAACTATCTTCTTCTGGACAGGATTCTGTGGGTAGCTGGCTACGGCGAGAAACATGGTTAAACGAAGCTACATCCTTAGCATACGTATAGGATACATAGCGGTAGCGCCTTCACGCTAAATCCAAGGCCAAAGCAGCAACAAAAACAGGGTATAGCAACGAAGTCCAGACCCTAAACCATAAACTAAAAACAGCTCAAAGTTAGAAACAAAAATAACAACAGCCTCAACCCAAGCTCTCCTCATAATATGCACTCCATACCCTCAGCTCCCCTGTTAGCCCTCGGCCCCAACCCGCATGATCCGGACCTTCAAGCCTTGTATTAATCCGGCCTGCCTTTGAAAACCCAACCCTAAACCCTAAACCCTAAACCCTACACCCTAAACCCTAAAGAAACACACTAAACCCCCTAAACCCTCAAAAAAAAAAACACACACTAAACCCCCGGCGCCCCGAGAGATCTTGGAAGCCGGCCACGGAGAGGACAAGCCCTTCGAGAAGACCTGTTAACTCTCTTTAGGGTTTCGGCTTTAGGGTTTAGGTTAGGGTTTCGCGTTTAGGGTTTAGGGTTTCGGCTTTAGGGTTTCGGCTTTAGGGTTTAGGGTTTCGGCTTTCGGCTTTAGGGTTTAGGGTTTAGGGTTTCGGGTTTAGGCTTTAGGGTTTCGGGTTTAGGGCTTCGGGTTGCGGGTTCTATAACGACTCTATCAAGGACCCTGAACCCTAGACCCAGTTGCTCCCGCCCCTCAGCTTTTGGGGGGCGGGGTCGGCTTGTCAGACTAACCTGGGGGCCAGAACTGGAAACAGATTTACTTTATGGGTTGTGGGGTTTAACGTCACGGAGAAAACCCAAAACCCGAAACCCGAAACCCTAAACCCGAAACCCGAAACCCGAAATCCGAAACCCCGAAACCCTAAACCCTTGTTGTGTTGCCGTCGGTTTTGTGTGTTGGATCAGGTGGGCTTGAGGCTTACAGACCGGATTGCCATGTGAGGGTTTCCGAAAGTAGGGGACCCTAATATAGTACCCTAAACAGTAGGATCCTCATTAATTATAAGGACCCTAGAATAAGGTACCCCTTGTTTGGGAAACTCCCATGTGATCTTCTCTGCTTTGGTGTTCGACCTCGTGAGGTCTTGCCACGAGGGTTTAGGGGTTTGGGGTTTGGGGCCTTTAGGGTTTATAGGGTTTAGGGGTTTAGGGGTTTCGGGTTTAGGGGTTTACGGTTTTAGGGTCTAGGAGTTTAGGGTTGAGGGTTGATGGTCTTTAGGTTGGGAGCTGTAGGCATCATGTCTCGTCGTTAATCCCTAACCCACCTAAACCCCAAACCCTAAAACCCTCAACCCTAATTCTGTTTGGTTTGGGCCCTGAAGTGGGGGTCTGCTGTCCGCCGGTGGCTCAAGACCAGGTCAAGTGCTGTAGCGAACTGAATCTAGGGGCCTAATTAATTGGGATAGGGTTAAGGGTGTAGGGTTTAGGGTTTAGGGTTACGGGTCAAGGGTTAAGGGTTTCGGGTTAAGGGAATATAGGGGCCCTAAAAATTTGGGAGAGGGTTCTGGGGGGGGGGGGGGCTCTCTTTTGCTATAATATGCTGTGAGATGATACAGGGAGGAGAACGGATAAGGGGATGCTATTAAGTGCAACTATTCCCAGCCTTGTGTTCTAGTAGCTTCCTTCCGCATTGCATCTTGCCACCATATTGTCGTACTACCGGGCCCAAGCCAGAAATGAGGTCGCCACCAACAGGCGTACGGCTCCTTTGGGGCTTTAGGGTTTGAGGTTGGAAGATAACACTGACTTGTCCACCACCCAAGGCCCTAAAAGCAGCACTAAAGACTTCATAAGACTCCTTCTTCCTTTGACACCTTGCAAACAGCTTTTGAAAAATGTGCAAGACCCCCAAACAACCCTGTAGAACCCCCCGTAAATCTTCAAACATGTATGTATGTATGTATGTATGTATGTATGTATGTATGTATGTATGTGTGTATATATATATAGGGATGGCTACGCTCTTACACAGCACACAACCATGTATAATGCCCTTGCTAACAACAACGTAATGACACCCTAAGCCCTAAACCACAAACCGTAGACTCTACAGCTGCACCTGCCGGAATGGCACCGAAACTGCGCGAGTCCACGGACAGCTTCGGATTGTCCCCTTCGACCTGATCCAACGGGTTTCTACACCTACCTGGACCCTAGACGACCGTCTTTTATGGGGTTCCCTAATATGTTTTCCTTATGTTATAAATTCTGAAAGGGGTATGGAGCCTTTCGGAAGGTTGAGGGTTTAGAGAGAGCCTTCGAAAATTTCTATTTCAAGCGATAAGTGCCTTGATTAAATTGTTTGGGGGTTTAGGCTATTTTACGGGAATCAGGGTTCGTAGATGGGTTCGTCATAAGGGAGCTACTGGGTTTATGAGCGCAATTTCGACAAATCAAGGGTAGCTGTGGGGCTTTTCCGGGTCCAGGGGTTTAACGTAACACGGGCAGCCTTGGTTCTGTTTAAGACAGTGCTTGTAAGGGATCCACCGAATTTCACATATTTGGGGTTCAGGGGTGCGGCGTAGAACGGTCTGAAGGGCTCCAGGCTCCTTATTCTCGAGCCTTGTATAGGGACTTGCAGGTTTTGCTTGAAGTGTTTAGGGTCTTCAGGGCCATGAAAAGGCTAAGGGCTTTGCGAGGCTTTCACAAACCCCAGCCTTAAACCTAAAACCCTCAACCTTAAACCCAAACTCTAGACCTTGAGTCTACTTCTTGAATACGGAATTCGGGCACTGGGGTGTTAGCGTGTGTGAGGGCTTAGGTGTTGGGAAGTAAGGTGTTCGGGCTCTTTTCGGTTTTAGGGCTCTAGAGCCAAGAAGTGGGAGGTTGTGAGATGCAGGACCTCACCGGCTTCTCTTGGCGTTAAGGCCGCCATGTATAAGGCGATATCCCGCCCCTCCTTGAACTATAAACCCCTGAACCCTAAAACCTTACCGTTTAGGGTTGGCAGCAGTGAAGTGAAAGGAGCCGGACAAAGACTGGCCTCACTAGATTGCCAGGATAAAGCCAACAGCATACTGTCTGCCGCGGACCAGCACCAGCAGCAGCACGAAGACAAGGACGAAGCAGATCCATCCAGTCTTGCTGATCCCTCTGGAACAAAATATAGATAATTAGAAAAGGGTTTTGCGCCCCATGAAACCAAAAACCATAATAAGGAACCCCCAAAAATTAGTAGTGGTAATTCTTTAGGCCCCTACAGTACGCCCTTGAGCTGTGGATGCCTTTAGCCACGGAGATCCTCCAGGGCCTCTGGGTTGCGGCACGTGGCCTCTGCCCATAGGCCCCGAAGTAGTTCCTTTTTGGGACTACCTTATAGGGTTCTAAATATATAAGCCACAAGAAGGAACTACTTCGGGGCCGATGGGTGCGCCGCATTTTCCATGGCCGCCGCCAGCTGGGCCCTGGTGAACGCAGGCCGCCCTCGCAGGAAAATGAGGCGCAGGGCGAGTGCAGCCTCTCGTGCACCCTCCGACCACGATTATACCTTAACCCACCAAAACCGAGATTTTTGTAGGTTCTTATTATAAACCCGAATATGGAGTTTATAGGGACCCGACTAAAAAAGTAGGTTCTGGTAGGTTAAGGTAGGGTTTAGGGTTCAGCTCGTAAGTCGGGGTTTGTGGGTGTTTCCCAAGTTCTTTCGTCATGGGGCTTTAGAAGGGTTTACGGGGTTTCTTCAGGCTTTGTAGGGCAAGGGTTCACAGGGTTCCGGTAGGGTTTGAGAAGGGTCTGTTCGTGAGCATCTCGGTCTGGTTGCTCAGAGTTCAGACGGCTGCTTCATGAGCACTTGCGCACGGTTTCGGTTTAGGGTTTAGGGCAGAACGAAAATTCAGGGCATCTTCACACATACCCGGAGAAATATCCCTGGGTGCTTGTTCAGGAATTCAACTCAAGCTACCAGAACAAGGAAACCCTAGCATTTACTCGGATTCCTCAGTCCGCTAGGTGGCTAGGTGAGATTAAGCTCCTTAGTACGAACCCAGCAGCTGCACACATACGCCCAGAGAGAGATTCCGAAGAACATGCACAAAGACAAAGACCGACCAATAATCTGCTTGGCATGTCATGCCCAGAGTGTCCATACCTGGGACTCTAATTACCTACAGTTTTATGGGTTCCACCTACTAATTAAGGGGTAATGGCTGCTAAACTGTAGGTAGAGTTACAGGTATATACTACCATTGTGGAGTTGGGCTCCCAAAGACCATCCTTATGGTCCTGGTGATTTAATTCCAAGAAAGGGCAGTGTATCTGGACGGCCTGTTTGTGAATGGCTTGCGGCATAAACGCGCCCCACCGGGAGGGTCAGTTGATTGACGCTTCCAGGACCGTACTGATAATTGGGGGCCAAGGGTTTAGGGTTTAGGGTTAATTAGGGGTTAGGGAAAGCGTCTTCGCTAAAGAATATCGGGTAAGGGTAGCGGAAGCTGACTAGTTAACTTGAAACAAGCCACCCAACAGTGCCCCTCGGGGACACGCAGGTGCCTATGCTGCCCCGCCGCCACCACCTGTCACTAGGCCAGGCCAGGGTGTGAATAATTAGAATAGGATTCTTTGGGTCCGTTATACTATATAAATATAACACTCTTGAAATAAATCCATATATTATGCGGGCTGAGAGGGCAGCATTTTTTCTGCCTTCATCCGGTACAGGCCAGACACTTTGCTGCATGGCGGAGGGGTGCTAGAGGCCTTAGGGTTTATAGGGTTTAGGGTTTGGGGTTTAGGGTTTAGGGTTTGGGGTTTAGGGTTTAGGGTTTGGGGTTTAGGGTCTGTATTGTGACTAGGGGGAGCCTCACGCAAGGCAAAACGCGCAAGCGTTGGCGTTCGTGTCTGTTTCGTTCATCTTTTCCGAGCTTTTCGCTTTCAGCGCGGTGGGTTCTGCCCTTGGAGCAGCTAAAAATGCCAATTCTCTCCTGCTTCCGCGTATGTCGCGAGGGTCGTTACCGTTTTAGTAAGGGTTCGTACTGGAGCTCTACATGGGTTCTATGCGGGCTACACCATGGACAAAGGGTTGATCTTAGGCTTCTACAATGCGGACGAATAATAAGGATTCTACAACGGTTGCATACCATTTCTCTCCCGTAGGTTCGCATGACGATGTGAGCAATGAGGTTCTCGTGCTCGAAAGCATCATTCTGTAGAAGTCTACAGCAGACAGGATGCCACATGTTTGAATACGGCTTGGGAATAAACCCCGAACCCTAAACTCCCTAAACCCTGATCTATGTTGGTTAGGGTCTGGGTTGTAGGGGTCGCGCATGACCATGGCAGGCCGGACATCTCAACCCGAAAAACGATGCCCGGACACCGAAATCTTCCCCAAATCCGACCCTAAAACCAATTCGTACTTTTGATGATATACATCCTGCATTACCTTAAGGACCCTAAACTATGGGACAAATGGTATACTCCCAGTTATGGGTAATGCAGGATTTAGATCATCAACCGTATCCAAGCTCTGGACCAGCAAAGATCACCCGAAGCCATGAACCCTTAAACCCCGAAACAGGACCGCTGGAAACCCAAAATCCGACCGCCTGCTTAGACGGGGTTCCTAAGGTCCTACGGTTGATGAATAATCATATGGAATAATATACCATAATTCCCATAGTTTAGGGTCTTTCAGGTAATGCAGGATTTATATCATCAACCGTACTTCCGGTACTCGAAACGACAGTAAAGTCCCCCAGCGCCTAAACCCTCGATTCAACCCCCCCCTGGAGCCCCTTTCCAGTGTATGAGACCTAAACCGCCGAAACGCTAAACCCGAAAAAACCGAGCCAAAACCCTAGACCCTAATCCCCTAAAGCCCTAAACCCGAAAGCCCTTGAGCCCCTAAACAGCCCCTAGCCCCCGGTAGTTCCTAAACCCCTCATCCCATGAAGCCCTGAAGCCCTAAACCGAGTCGGGGCGGGGGGGAGGTTTAGGGTTTAGGGTTTAGGGTTTAGGGTTTCATGATTTAGGGTTTAGGGTTTCATGATTTAGGGTTTAGGGGTCTAGGGTTTAGGGGTTTAGGGGTTTAGGGTTTAAGGCCTCGCGCTCCTGCGCGATCAAACGTTTGACAATCAGCTCGTTGCTGCCCGGGTCCTGTCGATAGGCTTCGACTCTTCGGACCATTGTAGGGTTCCCCAAAACCCTAAACCCTAAACCCCCTAAACCCTAAACCCTAAACCCCCTAAACCCAAAACCCTAAACCCTAAACCTGGTACGTTTAAGGTCCGCTGCAGGGTTCTAGAGTGGTTTAGGCTTTAAAGCGTCGGGCCGTTTGGTAGTGACCTGGTTATTGAGCCCTGATCCTTCAAGTACTAGTACTAGGATTTGGGATTGAGGTTGATGGTTCTGGTGTCTGTTGGTTTAGGTTTGAAGCTTGGGTTTAGGCGTTAAGGCTTCATGGTTTAAGGTAGCAGGACACTGAAATGCGGCAGACAATACGTTGTGGGGGGAAACCCCCCCATCTACTAAGCCCATGCAATATACAAACCTGAATATTTTGGACAGGGTTCCGCCGAGGGTTCTAATTGTCAGCAACTCTAACCCCTGTTGTTTATGACCGGAAACTCAGCAAAGCCATACAAACGCCGAAGCCCATTGCCCTACGACACAAAATTGCTAGGACGATACGGATGTTGTCCGCCAATAGTGCAGGATACACTGCCTTCGCCGCAGACTCCCCGGATTTCAAAAAACCTAAAACTCAACTGAGGGTCTAGGATTTACCATCCAGGCTTCATCAGTTTGCATCTCTCTGGCTGTATTTTCCAAACCCGTCCTACTTCTCTGTCCAGTTCGGGGGCCCGCTGGAAGATGTGATAACAGTTTCAGTTCTGTAGACCCGATCGTGTAATGCAGAGACCTCAACAATTAGAATAGGGGTTTGGGTTGTTATGGATAGTTTGAACAAGGAACCCTAGGCATAGTATGGGTAAACGGTCAGGCTGCTATGATACCAATAGTACAGCTACCAAACCTCTGAGCCCGTTTCCGAGAAAAATGGGAAGTTAGCATAAATCAATCTGCGAAGTCATCAATCATCACCCCTATCCCCCCTAAACCTGCAGACACCAAAATAGTGAACTGCCTAGGCTTAAACGGTAGGTTTTGTGGGCTACAGGTAGGACTAGAACCGCAAACAAGGCGCTGAAGCCGTAACTTTTTTTCGAGACTCCTGTGCGACTTCGCGCGTGGCATGCCTGGGAAAGCACGCCCCGTCAGATCTGAGAGGGCGTCCGACCACTCTTTCGGAGTCTGAATTGAGTTCATGCGGAGTAATGTAGGAACCTGATTAAGAAACACTGGCCCTACAACCCCAATAAATTAGGGTTCATACTATAAGAACCCAGAAAAAAATCCCAGGGTTTCTGAATCAGGTTCTTGCAATAGGTTTCAGGCTTAGGGTTTTGCTTTAGGATTTGGGTTCATGTGATGTGCAGGGCCAAAGGTACATGTATTCCGAAGGTCGATACCTTGGTCCCTACAGTACACATATAAGCAGATGCTTATAATACATACATGGCAAAGGTATAGAATGATATATATATATGTATATATCTATTTCTTTCTTTCTTTATTTATTCATTTATGTATGTATTTGTTTATGTATCACTTCCTTCACCAATAATTAGTGTAAACATGAACCCTTATTATGATAGGCCTTGGCCGTCCGAGTGGCCTCCCCCAGGCGTGGAAAAACGCATTCTCCCGCAGGTATGGGATCGGAGCGCTGAGCTCAAAATGAGAGACCCGCTGCACCTAGGCTTATAAGGGTTTAGGGTTTATAGGGTTTAGGGTTTAGGGTTTAGGGTTTAGGGTCTAAGGTTTAGGGTTACCCTTACCCTCAAATAACTCATATTCTAAGGCTTTTGGGGTCCAAGGACCCTATTATATAAGGCTTTTGGGCGATTTTGATGCTAAGGGTTGTAGAGTGTGCCAGGAAAAAGCTACGATTAGGGTCTAGGGTTTAGGGGGCTCCTTGTTGTGACTTCCTTGTATAAGTCCTGAAAACGGTGGGTTGTTTGGGGTTCATCTACGGCTGGTTTATATTGCTTACCCGAAGACCGCATAGAACAGACATATCACTCCTGAGAAGGATCTCCGCATGTATATCCTCAAAGCTGCTTATTGCTACTATTCCGCCTTGAGGAAGATCACATAACGGTATACGTACAGGCACCTTAACAATTTAGAATGGGGCCTGCGGGTATAGTATGCTATAGTTACACTAAGGAAGACCCTACAGAAATGATCCTCGCTACTGCAGAAGTCCGAAGAATGACATATTAGTCTAACGATCTCTCCGGACAGTCTTGTCGCTGTAGTGTGCCACAGAACCACATTCCAACCTGCAAGCCGCCNNCCCCCCCCCCCCCCCCCCCGCCCAAAAAGCTAAAACTCTAGAAAAACTTAGAACAAAGCCAGTATTATACTGTAATCGTTTCAAGCCCCTACATAAACCCAACGTATCCTAGGTACCTTCCAGCAGCCGGAGCCGCTGCAGAAGAGGAAGCAGCTCAGGGTACGGTTGCGGGGGATACTTCAGCAACTCATACTTCATAGTAGTTCTGCATATAGAGACTCTACATTCTACTACATAGGTACTTTCGACCCTTTGGAGCAAACAAAAGTCCAAGGTGCAGTCTCAACCCGCTGCGTGCGTAACGCGCCCACGACAAGCCCTGTGTAAGGGTCCACGTTCCCGCATAGGGGATCTAAACCGGCTTCCGCATGCGGGTTAAGCAGGCTGTATGAGTGTTTACAAATGTTTAGGTTGATATATCCTGAATTACCCAAACAGCAAACCCAAAAAGGCCAAAGTACGACTAAGCGCAAACAGTGTAAAACCCAAATAAATCCCAAGAGCGTCCAATACCAAGAAAAGGGATCTAAATAAATAGAATGGGGTGTTGATGCTTAATTCAGGGATACTGTTAGTACTCATTGGGGCTCCTATATTGGGCACGCGGACCCTGAGGGCATCAGTTGGGCGTAGGTTTACACAAACATTTGCAAATATGGTTGAGTGTTGGAGGCTTCGCACGACGGCCAAAAGATTCTTCCGACTTTGAAGCGCACCTTGAGCTACCAGAACGTACTTTATTGTTATAGTTTGGGGTTTGAGTCAGGATCTACGGTTGAGGAAATTCTGGGATTTTGTCACTCTTTTTTGGGGGGGTAGTGCCTCTGAGAGTTAAAGTGTACACATTGATGAGCTCACCTTGAATGATATTCAGCCTCCCTGTGCACAAACCGTTTGAATCGTTGATATCGATGCTTTCGTGAACAAAATCACGTGGCTCTTCGTCGAAAACTCACGTCAATGTGGCTCCCCGTAACACGTGCCGTTATAAAGCATTGCACACCGTGAAATCCCTGCCTACATCGTTCTGAGTGTAGATCCGTAAACACTGATCGAGCGACCATGAAGTCCACGACGATCAGTCTTCAAAACGACCATCACCAGGACCGCCACGACATCCACCAGGACCAGGACGACAGCAACGACGAGGACGACACTGACCACCACAGCCAGGAGACGGAGGAACGACCTGCAGAAACGCGATCGTGACAAGTATAGGAGTTTGGACTAGGGGAACCCTTAATGATAAAGACCTCTCAGTACGGTCCCCTTCAAGAGGGTTCAGAAGGGTCCCCTTTCAGGAGTCTCCCTATTCATACTACCCACGAAAGAAACAGCTGTGCGCGGACTTTCAGAAAATCTCTGCGAACAGGCCCAGGCCCGCTATCCTGACCCAGCCTTTACACCCTATACCCGGTTTAGGGCTTAGGGTTTAGGGCTTAGGGTTTAGGGAGTCTAGGGTCTCTCGGACAGAAGGTTTGGGTTTCCGGAAGCTTCTCGACTTTTTACATTTTGGACTCCGGTTGCCTGGCTGGTAGGATACTGAGTCACAGAGTGACTCAGAACTTTCAACTCGGGCTAGGTACGCTGACCGCCTTGCTGCCTCACCACTGCCACACAAGAAGCAAGGGCAGGATTCCTGCTTCATGATAGACCCGAGATTGGGCTAATCAGGTCTTCATTCTCCACCAGCCCTTTGGGCGGCGCACATACTTAAAGATTTTGGCTGCGCGCAAATGTCTGGCGCCCCTTCACAGCTTGAGATGGCCAGCGTGTCCACACACACTACCCACACACTACCAGTATGGAATTGGGCCCAATGCAATATTCCTCGGCTCACGCCATAAACCCATCGGAGACCGCGGCCATTCAAGTGGTCTTACAGTTGATGGGACTGCCAACATCGCAGCGCTTGATATTGAAAAAAAAATCGTGTTGCTCGGGCAACTCCTTCACAGAGTGGGGCGAAGCATAAAAGCGCCTTGGAAAAGCAATGGGTTTGGGAGCTCCAGTCCATACACACCCCATCCCCACTGCAGCTTCATGCAGCTACAGGCCTACAACCGCCCAAAACCCTAAACCCTCAGCACCCTGAGCGCCAAACACCAAAACCAGAGCCATCCAAGGGCCCGTCAGCCCTGCACATGGTAGAGAAATTCCGTGCACAGTGGCCCTCACAATTGAATGCATTCGGGTTCTGGGGCCTGTGCGTTTGAGATCTTGAGTTTATGGTGTTCAGACGTGGTTAGGATACAGCTTGTAAGGCAAAAATCGGTTGTGGTATATGTTGCCATAGTGCTGCAGGCGTACATATATATATATATACATATATATATGTATGTATGTATGTATGTATGTATGTATACACACATACACATATATATATATATGCACTATATACATATATGCATATGTATGTATGTGTATATACATACATATATATATATAAAGAAAATAATACGCAACCTGGTAATACAGGATAATAAAGTACATCCTAATGTAATATAACATCGTATCGTAAGATGTACATAAAGCACAAACAACATATTAAAATCCTATAAAGCAATATAAAACAGGATAAGACAGGATAAGATCACGTATTAGCACATGAACTGAGACCTTAGAGAATGGCATAGCGCAGTTTGTTATGATCTGAGATCATAGCAAACAATATAACGTAATATACTATGACATACTGTAGTACAGTATAGCAACGTATAGTATAGGACAGTACAGTATAGCATAGTATATAGTAAAACATAAGATAATGTGCCATGTTTGTATATGTGTATGCATGTATATATATATGTATATATATATATACATACATACATACATATAGAGAGAGAGAGAGGGAGAGAGGGAAATGCACGTACACACACACACAACATGCATACATACATATACAGAAAAAAACATGGCCAGAAGACATTAACCTTCTACAGAAGACACTGTGCTTCTAGAGAATATTCTCTTGCAATGCGCTTCTTGACAAGGTGAAGCAGCCGAGGAGCGTGGTCGGCTTTGGGGCTTTGGGTTTTACGGTTAGGGTTCCCTAAACCCTAAACC
>CAJNJA010014607.1:0-12124 GCA_905231915.1 Symbiodinium necroappetens | reverse complement strand
CAGCCGGATAGCTGTAAAAGAGACACTTGCGTGCTTGTGTGCCTGTACGCCTTGCGAGGGTTCACACGCCCAAGTTACATCTCAGGGGGGGGGAGAGAGACTCCAAAAAGAGTCTCTCCGAGGCTGAAGTATGCCGTCGAAGAGGCCGGCAGCCGGAGTGGATCTCGAGTTCGACCACCGCCAGACTTGCAAAACAGCCTTCTGGGATGTGTGTTGGTGTGACTGGGACTGAATGTCTTCGACTTAGACGATGCCCTGGCCCTGGCCTTCCCGGCAGTTTGATTGAGCTGATAGCAGCATTTAGGTCAAGCAGTCTTGGTCTTGACATTGGAGCAGGTCTTCAGCAGTGGAGGCAAGCGTCTCCGTCCAGCGCTTTGCCAGCTCCCCGTGCTGTCTGCTGTGCTGTGGGCATCTGTGGGCCATAGATGCTGTGTGTTTCTGCGCGCAGCTCGCTTCGAGGCCTGCTGGTCCACTCCATGCTGTGCGAGCCTTTGATGTGCGCTACTGCTCTCTCTGAAGGGTCAGGGTGCGAACGCCGAGGGACGACTCCTCTGGCTCCCAGCGCAGGACCTCCCGGAAGCGCTTCAGCTTTGGAGCGGTTGGAGCTCAAGGGGTGGATAACAGGACGGTGTCCAGGTATTCGATGG
Organism: Symbiodinium necroappetens; assembly: GCA_905231915.1. Lineage (NCBI taxonomy): Eukaryota > Dinophyceae > Suessiales > Symbiodiniaceae > Symbiodinium > Symbiodinium necroappetens. The sequence continues at coordinate 11,477 of CAJNJA010014607.1, read as the reverse complement.
CTGCAGCTCCTTCGCAAGGCCAGGGCTGAAAACGAGCAGACGAAGGCAGACCAGAAGCTGATGCGATGCTGGAGGTGTTGCCTACGACAAGGTCTTGGTGCTCGCGACGGCGATTGAGATCATCCACACGGCTTCCCTGGTCCACGACGACATCCTCGATGACGCCGACACGAGGAGCACGGAAGGAAAGGAGGCGAGGCTTCTGCGTCTCGGTGCTTCCCCCAGGAGGCAGCAGCAGACGATGCATAGGATCTTCGGCCCAGACGTTGCGGCCGTTGCCTCGGCAGAGTGCCAGTCTTTTTGGCCTTGGCCTTGGGCGCCGGGTGGCGGTGGCGCTTTTCAGGTGCTCAGTGGGGATTTCCTCTTTGCCCACGCCTCGGGCCTCATCGAGTCCCTGGAGGAGGATGAGGTCCGCCCCGCTCGGCGCGTGCGCTCCTTAAGCTCGCCCCCCGGTCCCCCTTCGGGCAGGTAACCCGACTGGTCTCCTTGGTGATAGAAGAGCCGTGGGCTTAGAGGGAGGGGAAGGGGAGTGACGGCGCAGCCGACCGGCCCGGCCAACCCCGCACTCAGGTTTGGCTATGGAGAGATGTCTCAGAGTGCGAAGCGCTTCGACACCCAAGTCAGTCTTTTCAACTACTTGAAGAAGTACGAAGCCCAGCCGAAGCCAAGTACGAAGGCCGCAAGTCGCCCCGCGCTGCATGTTGAGGAGCTTTTACAAAACCGCATCGCTGCTGGCCGCTGCATGCCGAAGCCTCAGAGAGAGAGAGAGAGACTTGATTGAATGGATGGGCCATGAAAAGGAATGGCGCACACCCTGATACAAGGGGAAGCGAAGTACCCATAATCACTGGGAGAGGGAGCAGGACAGCGGGTTGTGTTGTTATTACGATCGAGGGAGGTGTTTGTTGCAAAACTGCGCTGCCCCTCTACCCAAGCCGACTGTTGGAGTGCACATGGAAGACCTGAGTCATGCCTTAGGTCTCTCTTATATCGAGCAGGGGTGTTTGTTCGGGGGGTTAAGTTACGGCAAAGGCAGACTCAGGGGAACATGTCGTACACTCAACCCCTTCAAGGGGCCAGGCCGACAGACATTCGCGCGCCACGGGGGTCGGCCTTCGGGCCAGGGTTAGGAGGCCCATACCCCTAGCAAGCAAGCAAGCAAGCAAGCAAGCAAGTGTGCTTCTCATGCCCCTCCAAAACGGTTGGGGGCGCGACAGCGCGCGGGCTAGGGGAGCTCCCCTAGCCCATAGCCCTGACGAAAGAAGGAGAAGTGTTGCGGGCTTCAGGGTTGGAAAGTGGGGAGCCGTCTCAACTGCACCCTGACTACCCTAAGCAACACTCACGTGGTTTGTCCAAGAAATCGCTCAACACCCGGTGCAGGCTAGAGGACATACAAAGAAGTGCTGTTTGCCGAACGACTAGGACCAGGATTCTGGCTAGGGTCCAGTCTCCAATTGAAAGTGACCGGGGCCTTTCAGCATAATCGGTAGTCTTAAACGTATGCTCATCCTCATCTGCAAACTCATATTCCCGCGAGTCGTCGTCATCATCATTGTCGTCGTAATTTTCCTGATCCGATGTGCGAACAGAAGTACTTACAAGCCTTGCCAAGGCCGGGCGAGCGCGGTGCTCACTGGCCCACCGGCTGAGGTCTGCGATGTCTTGTGCCCCATGCGTTGGGCAAAGTTGCTGCGGGCTTTGTAGCCGTTTAGCTTTCGGAGGACTAAGGGCGACATCTGTAAAGCCTACGTTGACTCTCATCGATCCTCATGCTCCCGAGCTCATCCCGTGTTGGAGGTACAGCTACGGCTTCTACCTTGGCCTGGCTTTTCAAATCGCCGATGATGTGCTCAGCCGATGCATTTTTGCGGATGAGGCCGGATCCAAAAGGCGGAGTTGTTCCTTCGTGTGCCAGGTGCTGGATTTCGTTGGCTCTGGGGAGGAACTCGGGAAGCCAACAGGGCAAGACCTGAGGGAAGGCTCGCTACTGTCCCACGTGTTGCTCCTCTTGAAAGGCAGTCCTCGCGGTGTCAGGAAACCTCACGGCGCCGGTGATCCTCTGCCTCCATGGCAATGAGGACACAGCAGGGGCTTGGCTCTTGGATCTCGCGCGAACGCGGACCCTGAGGACCTCGGGATGACCCCGGCTCCTGGCAGCAAGGAGCTCGCCAGGCAAGCCCTGTCTGAAATTTGGGGTTTAGGGAGAGAGGCGCAGAGGAAGGCGAGTGATAGCAGCGTTGAGTATCAGACTCGGAGCTTGCAGCCCTGACGCAGGATAATCCAGAGGCGTTTCAAAAACAGCGGTGACCTGGAGAGAGCTCTGCAGCTCATTGATGAGGCCTCCGTCGCGTCTTCTGCTTTTGAGTCGAAGCAGCCTAAATCGTCCCAAGCGGCCCAAGGGGCCCTCACAAAGAGAGTCAGAAAGCCCAGCGAGCCGAGGGAGACGGTGTCCAAAGAGCCTATGCCCTCGCTGAGAAGATGGCCAACAAGGCCCCAGGCTTACTGTGACTTACTGTGATCCGAGGGAGAGGGGGACCCGCTCCCATCTCGACGTGTGAACGGGTTCGGCAGAGGCCTTGGAAGCCTTGTCGCTGGTGGCCCCGGCGGACACGGATGCTCGCCGTGCCTTGGCAGGGCTGACCAGGCAGAAGTCTGGCAAGTCTCCTCGGATTTTCGTCGCAGCCTTCACCCGCCTTGGTCGCAGGTGGGCAGTGAAGCGGTCCAGCTGAGCCGCGAAGTGCCACCAATGAATCCTGCTCCATCCATGTTTCTGCGTCGTTATGTGCCATCGCTGCTTTGTTCCAGGCCAGCCCAACTAAAGCATTGGAATGTGAGCTCCACTTGCACGGTGCCAACAGTGGAAATGTTTAAGCAGTTTTCCCGGCTCTGAAAATCAGTAGCCGCAATTCCACCCAACAAAAGTGAGCCGCGTGTCTGCGCCTAGCAGCTCGGGACGTGGCTTTGGTCTGATTTACGCATAATCAGTGGAATTCGAACGATGGATCGAGGAAGTCCTGTGCTGCCATTTCCCGTAGAGGCAAGCGGTGCCGAGGCTGCTGCCGTCCTGCATTTTTAATCGCAGGCAGATGTCGGGGGCACGAGAATGACAAATGCATCCTGCGAGGTCTGCGAGGTTCGAGGTCGCCGGCCTGCAAGCGCTATATGTGCGATGCTGTGCGGGATGTTTGCTGCGCGGCCGCGTGTCTCTTCTGGGCTCGAAGCTTCGTGTTCCAACTTAATTCACATGTCGTCCACGCATGGAGACGGCACAGGGCACATGGGATCTCGGCTCGCTTGGCGAGGCAGAGACTGTGAAGACATGTGAAGACATAGCCTTGAGGAGGGCTTGCCGCATCTTCCCTCTTCAGGTGAATGTTGACAGCCAAAGCAGCCCAGGGTCGGCTCCCCAGAAGTTTCAGAGCCTTCCGACCACGGCGCTGACCGAAGTGTGTAAAGTTCGCATTAAGGTCAGTGCCTGTTGCATTGACGAAGTCTCTTTCAGAAGCAGAGACGCTGCAGTCGATGGAGACGACCTCTCCTGGGTCGGACACGGCTGCAAAGGAGATCAAAGACGATGAGTACCCCCCCCAAGAGCTCAAGGACCAAGGTCCATCGCTCCCCGTTCCCCCTTGGCAAGCCCGCCATGCGCATTGGCAGCACTGGCAACTTCAGCAATGGCACTATCAACAAAGGATGGTGCATCCTCCTCCCCCCCTCCATTTTCAGCCACCCCACATCAGCTTGCAGCCTCCGTCCTCAAATGAGGTGCAAGAGCTAGAGGGCTTGGCTGGCAAGAAGTTTCATAGCATTCAGGAGCTGGAGAATGCCATGAAACACCGAAGCCGCTCCGCTTCGATGGAGAAGGATCCTGTTCTTCCACACAACGGCCATTCCCCCTCCCACTCACATGGATGGTCCATGGCTGGCGGCCATGTCGGCCACGTGTCGAACCACAGCCAGCATCTTCGGAACCCGAAGTCCAAATTGCCACTACCCCCGCCCCCACCGCCACCGCCGCCACCCTCGCAAGTGCAGGCAGCACCATTGCAGTCCTCGCAAGCGCAGGCGCAGTCACAATTTCAAGGCCCTGCCCTGTGAGAATTTCCAGTCGGTCCTTCGATCTTTGGAACCATCCCGTTGAAAGGCGGAATGACGATGCAAACGGGCACGGTGCGGCGACTCTTTCCTGGGAAAGGCCGGCTTGAGGGCACAGGAACCTTTGCTGTAGGAGGCTCCTGAACACGCTTACCCCGGCCTCCCCCAGCAAACCCAAACCATCCCAAACCCATCAAACCCGAGACCTTTCTCTCAGGCTTCGGTTTTGTTGCGCGCGACGACGGTGGACGCGGGGCCAGGTGCGTCATGTCCAGAAGAGGGAAAGAGGGAATTATGGTCAATTATGTCATAGTTCTGGGCTCAGCCAGTGGTTTGAGAGCCTGTCAGATAGACTTGGAAGCTTGGGTATTAACTGGCTGGTAGTTCGAGCTGCCTTCTTACGACTCTCTTCTGCTCCCTTCGAGTTAACTGCGTCCTCGAATTGAAGCTGAAGCTCTTGTTCTTTCCGATGCGCTATCTGCTGCCTTGAGCTTTCCACAGCCTCGGCCGCTGCCGGCGCCCTGGGCAGGCACGGGCGAGGGGACGTCTTCCTGCACTTCTCGGACCTGGAGCCTGGCGTCGGCTCTTCCGAGCTCGCCGTGGGCGCGCGGGTGAAATTCTACTGGGAGGAGACTTCCAAAAATAGGAACGCCCCAAAGTCAAGTCTCAGGGGCCTGTGCCCGAAGAGTCGGAGAGTCCCCCCTCCTGTCTGTTGCAGGAGCCGGCGGACGCGCAGCGCGGGCCTGGGGGCCGCGCACGGCGTGTCTCCCTCACCGAGCTTCCGGAGCCTGCCCGCTCCCCAAAGCAGGAGGGGTTTCAGAGTCCGTCTCAGCCAAGCGTCTCCAGGCGCCGGGCGTGCCGCCGATGTCTCTTCCTTATGCCGCGGCCCGAGGATGTGGCCTGCGCCCTGGGTCGATGCGTAGATTTTTGAGGCCTTCGGTTCACATCCTGTGATGGCGGAGGTTCTGGCCTCAGGGCTGTTGACCGCCGATTCACAGGAAAGGACGGGCGTCAGCGCGCCAAGGCAGAAGTCACGGCGACCACACCCGTGTCGCGGCTTGCAGCGGGGTTCCCGGATGTGAAGCCTGCAGCGCGGAAGCATGCTCTCCAGGCGAGGAAGTCTTCGGGCTCTATCGCAAGTTTGCAGTTCCGTACCGCTTTAGCACTAAGGGCATGAGCACCTGGAGCACTGCATCTTCGCCGGACTCTGAATTCAGTCGAGACTTGTCCCCTTCGATCTTCGATGCGCTGGCCTCAGCGACCTTTCTGGAAAGGCTGGTTCCAGCGCGGCCGCGGCACACAGGCTCGCCAAAGCCGAAGCACAGCCGAAGCGCCTCCTGGCCATGGAGCCCTGTGCGAGGACGCGTCTACCGACGAGAGAGCCTTCTGGCCGTGGAGGCCAAACCCCCCAAAAAAAGGGGGGGGTTTGGGGTTTCGGGCTCTTTTTTTTTTGGTAGCCCGTGGTTCCCAGCGGAGGCGAAGATGCGCTCGGCCGGCCATCTGCGAGAGCCGAGGCTTCGGGAGCGAAGACCGGGCCGTGTCTTTGATCTTGACGCATCTGGGCAGAGAGAGGATGCAGAGTGCAGCATGCTATGCGCGGTTTCTTTCCTTCAGTACGTGCTGCTCCATCGCATCTGAAGCATCCATGCACAGCAGGCTGCTGCTTATCACCACACTCCAAGTGCCTATGCCGTACAAGCATACATACATGCATACATTCATTCGTTCTTCCATAGAGATAGACAGATGGCTTATTGGCTCATGAGCTGGCCGATCGGCTTGTCGGCTGCCGCACGGTTTTAGACAGACGGACAAACAGATTGATAGAACACACACACACACACCTACCTGTAGGTGAGGGCACGCCTATATGTGTACATGCACACATCAACACGAAGACACTCGATGTTTGATGCCAGTGTTACGGATATCAATGACATCATCATGCATCAGACATGCTGTGCTGCGCTGCATCCAAAGCCAGTTGTGGCCGAACTAGAAATAGCCGGAGGCCAGTCGGCGTTCCCCGCCTTCTTCCGATGCCGAAGTGGTACTGGGACAACGAAGGCTGCGTGAGCGAGGCCGAGCGTGGGGCCTTGGGGCAGAGTTGCTCTGCCATTCTGCAACTGTACCAGTTGTTGTAACTGATGGTGATGATGGTGATGATGCGCGTGACCGTGGTGATGTGCAGAACTAGAAAGTAGCGGAGGCGACGATGGTGGGGATCATGATGGCGATGGTTGTGGTAATGACGGTGGTGCTGCCTGCTGCACTCCACTTCCTCATCATCTCATCACCATCGTTACCATCATCACCATCATCACCATCATCACTATCATCTCATCGTCATCATATCATCATCAACATCATCATGCTTCGTGAGCAGACATGTCTGTGTTTGCAAGCGAAGACACTTTCGGCTTTCGCCCCTCGGTATTTGGGAGCACTTGGGACACATGCCAGGACGAGACAGACGACGAAGCGCGACTCCGGGCACTGGAGGCACGCCGTCACGGCCGCGTCCCACGGAACTTTACAGCGGCACATCCATAGCTGTTCAAGGGCCGACATATTTACCCACATCTACATCTCTTTCCTATGCAGACGCAGAGGCGGACCGATAGAACACAACTAGAGTAACTAGACTATAGAGAGATGGGCAGATAGACGGAGGGATTTCAAGAAAGAGAGCCAACATAATGGCACATGCACCCATGCATAGCACAGCAGTGTTTTCCCGTTGGTACGACATCGGCGGAAGGCGCGGCTGGACCGTGAGAACGGGGCCGACGCGAAGAACTTTGAGACCTTCGGTGAGGTGGGGGTTTGGTAGGATGCGCCTTAAGCTTGTTTCGGAGCCTCTTCTGACGTGCTCGAGGCTTGGGCGGTCGAGGCCTGGACCTTCGAGGATGCTCTGGCCGCAAACCAGAGGAGCAGCTTCTGAGCTTCTGAATCCTCAGTCTCAGTGGCATGGCTTGAGCGAGCTCGCGAGAGGATCGCTGCTCACCAGCGCGCAGGCCTCTGAAGCTTCCTCGGGCGGGAGTCGATTTTCCAGCAGAGACTGACGAGAGAGAGAGGCAGTGCAGGTTTCAGTTTCGGGGTGAAGTAGCAAGACAGTGATTACGAACACAGGTTTTTTGAACAGGAGAGACCCAGCGGACATGAAGTAGTTCCGCCGGAAGCATGTCTTTGCACCTGGCTGCACGGGCAACATCCGGAGTAACAGAGGTCACATTGAGGATCCGAGCAGCCCAAAGCTGGACGGGTCTCTTTCGGATGTCTTTCGGAGGCCTTGCCGGCCCTCTGCCTGCGGCGGGCCCTGCACGGGCGGCGCCGCCTTCGGCGCCGGCTTCGGCGCCGCCCTCGCCGGCCTGCGTCCGGGAGGCGCCCGCATCCCTCAACAAAGATACCACGTAAGCTCCTACCGGAAATCCTTCCATCGGTGTCCTCGAGGAAGGCCGGGGCGAAGCAGCAGCGCCGGCTCCTACAATGATCTTGCAGTAATGCCCAGGACGGCGTTGGCTCGCCTTGACCTTTGTGAGCACTTTACTTTGGTGGGGGCAGGGGTGGGGTTTCGTTTGAAAAGCGCGCCTTCTTTGATCAGGACCGCGAATCACGTTATTGCGCTGAGTGGCTGCCATTCAGCACCGGGTAGGATTTGATCTACCAATCCTTGCGTTTCCCGCCTGTCGAGCGCTCCCTGCTTCGCACGGTGTACAACCCGACTCGTGAACAGTGAATGCTTCAAGAGAAAGGCGCTCGCAGCTTGGCCACTGCAAGGCCTGCTTTGCCGGATTTTATACAGATTATATATCTTTATGTCTCACTCCGCCATCAAGGCCGTGCAAGGATCCCGCTTGCCGCAGATGTTAACGTGATGCCTGCCTTGCAGCGCGACAACGGTGGCCCGGCAAAAGAAGACGTCATCTGCTGGGTAGTTTAGGATGCTGAAAGCATGATATTAACTTCGTTTCGCGTTGCATTCAACACGCGGAAACTTACTCCAGGCCAGACTGACTACAGCTGTTTCTTGATTCTATGGCTATGCGCCATGGTGCATAGCCGATCTTGGGGAGTGGAGTGTATTGGTTCCGTTAACGAACGAGACCGACAAGCATCAACTTGGCAAATAGTTACTACTGTACATGTAACCTCGGTTGCTTGTGCAACTTCTTGGAGCCATGTTGTGTGTCCAACGCGGGGCAGGAAAGTTTGAGGCAATTGCGGGTCCGTCATGCCGAGCTGGCTGGAAAGTCTGACAATGCCCCGCAGCGGCATCGGCATCCGCATCGGCATCGGCATCATCATCATCATCATCATCATCATGATCATCAGCATCGGAGCCTCCGATCCGTTGTCATGATCAGCATGTGGTCGTCATGTTCTTAAGAAGGTCTTGAGCACCTCACGGTGCCGTGAATGTTGATGTCTGTGATGCGTGCGGCAGTCCTGCGGATCCTCTGAGAACAGAAGCTGGCAAGATCAGTTGTAGGAGCCTTTGCATGCATGTTGCTTTGTAGTCGCAGGCTACATTGACATGAGGCGCAATAGCTGACTCGTTTAGTTGTCGGGCCTTCTGCATCTGCTGCCATGGTCGATTCTGGCTGGGGCAATGCTGAAGATTCGGCTGATGGCTTGGAGGCCCTGCAAGTCTGACCACGTTGTCTTGAAGTATGTGGCTGTCTCCGGTAGCAGGTTGCAGAGCCAGCTGTTCTAGTGGGAGGCGTGAGCGATGTGCGAATCGTGGTGCATCCGTCGTGGTCCGTCGGTTTGATGCATTTGTGACTGACAGGTTCGTCTGCTTCGGGCTACGCAGGGTCGCCAGTGCAACAGGTGCTAGGCCTTGGTCGTGCCTGGTGAAGCTCGCATCCCGCAAACTCGTCCAGGCGCCGGCGCCGGCGCATGATCCCGAAGTGCCCGACCCCCAAGTTTTGGGCTTCGTGCGATGCGTTAAGCCACATCCGTCGCTAGCGACGTCCGGGCAACGACTGGGCAGGCACGTGGTTGCAGCCAGAGAGCTGGAACCGCAGTCCTACGAGGCCCTTTGTGGGCATGCTCTGGAATCGAATGCGAGGCTAACATACAGCAAACACGGAAAGAGTCTACTCCATGTAGTTGAATTGGTCGTTCCTTTCTCATGGGCTGCGAAAGGTAGTCGAGGGTGCAAACCCTCTCCGCCGCCTCCTCTTCCCAACCGAAGGCTGGCAGCAAGTCCGGAGACCGCGAGGGATTCGGCGGCTACGGCGTGTTCTCGGAGATGCCGGCCGATTCCGAGGTGCAAATTGGTGCAAAAGTCGCGTTCCGGCATGCTTGAGCTCGGCGGCGTGCTGAGTCTTCCATGAGCTTCCCGTTCAGGCCCATCAGTGGTCCGGAAGGTTGGAGGTTCTACGGCCGCCAGAGGCCCTTGTGGGCTTTTGTTGCCTGGGCTTGCGTCTTCTTCACTTTCTTGTCGCTTGACTCTCTCTCTCTCTGCAAGCCGACAGTCCATCTCGCATGAAGTAACTCAGAGACCACATAACTTGGCACACGCGCAACCAGTAGACTCAGAAGCATCGAGACTCCCATATGGAGTGCTAGCTGGCCACGCGATGGCCTCGCGGCTGGCGCCGTGGCTGCGGCGCGGCCACGGCTTCCACCGTCTCCAACCTGGGCCTCGGAGCTTCGGGGCTTTTCGGGCTAGCCGGGCGCTTTCTGCCGCCCGGGATGCCTACACGGTCATGGGCCTGGACCGCCGCGCTTCGCAGCAGGAGGTCAAGGAGCGCTTCCGCGTCCTCGCGAAGCAGTATCACCCGGACCTGAACACCGGGGACCGCACGGCGTCGCTGAAGATGGCGGAGTTGACCAGCGCCTATGACACCTTGATGGATCCCAAGAAACGGGCCGCACTGGACCAGGCCACGGCGGGCACCTCGGCGGGTGCTGGGCCGGGCTCCAGCTACACAGGTGGCTTCCCCTACGATGACAGCGACGGTTGGGTGTCTCCGTCCCAGATGTTCTCGGAGTTCTCGGATCTCTTCGGCCGCAACTCCCAGTTTCGCCCCAACATGGACGCCTCTGCGGCACAGAGGGGCGAGGCTAGGCCAATAGGCCAGTACTCTCAGCCTTTGTGGACCTGCGCTGCTGTGAGGACGTCAGCACTGGCCTCGACGTCTCCTTTCTGGAGGTGTCGGAATCCGGAATCCGAAGGCCAGCGACTGGTGGGCTCGTCGCCAGGCCGCTCAGGGCTGCGAGAAGGTGGTCTCCCTGAGACTGAAGCAGGTCCGGTCCAGCGAACAGCTTTCCTCTTTCCTCCCCTCCAGATTACATTTTTTGTGCTCGAGGTGTGTCAGGACTGCCACGGGACAGGCGCCCGAGAGGGGACGACTTGGTCCAAGTGCCGCGTGCCGACCTGAGGTGTGGCTCTAGAGTGTAGTGGCGGCGAAGTCCGGTCGTTTCGTCTTGAGGTCTGCCGAGGAACCGGGGTACTCCGACAAGAGAAGGGTATCTTCAGCATGGGCCTTCCATGCCAGAGGCGATGCCGGTCTTGTTGCCAAAGGCTCCAACTGTCTAGCTTTGAAATTCGTGCAGGTGTCGAGGGAGCGGCATGGAGCCGAACTCAGAGGGGCATGGATTGCCGAAAGATAGTGCTTTAGGGCTCGTTGTTCGAGCTTCAGGTCTTGGACCATCCTTGTCGCACTTGCCGTGGCGAGAGCACGGTGATGATGACCCGCGACATTCGCATCAATGTCCCCGCAGGGGTTCCTGCCCTAAGCAGAGTGCCATCAGAGTGTCTGTAAGAGCTAAGGGTAAGAGCCGGAAGAAGCATCGCATCGCCCCCCCGGCTAACCAGCTGAGGTTCGCAATCTCATGGAGCTTCGAGTCCCCGGTGCCCTGTCTGCTGGCTCAGTCCAGCCTTATCTCTCCGGCCCGTCTCCCACTTCAGGTGCCGGGCACGCTGGCAGCCGGGGCGGAAAGGCTCCCGTATCACGAGAGATCTAAGGGTTTAGGGTTTACGGCCTTAGGGTTTTCTCGTCCGACCACCGGCGCAGGCGGGGCACCTCTTTGTGCAAGTGAAGGTACTGCCGCACGAGAGGCCTGGAGATCTATGTCCGAACGCAACACAGCAAGCAGCAGCAAGCCAAAACCCAGGACGTAGGAGTCCGACCGCAATAGACCCAGCAAATTGCAACAAAGCAGAACACAGGGGATAGGAGTCCGACCTCAAAGACAAAGCAAACAACAGCCAACAAGAACCCAGGACGCAGGAGTCCGACCACAACAGACATAGCAACAGCACCCAGGACACAAGAGTCCGACCACAGTAGACATGGCAAGCAGCAACAAAGCAGAACCCAGGACACAGGAGTCCGACCGCAGTAGACATGGCAAACAACAGCAAACAA
>CAJNJA010014606.1:0-12124 GCA_905231915.1 Symbiodinium necroappetens | reverse complement strand
AAACCCTATATACTCTAAACCCTAAGCCCTAAACCCTAAACCCTATATACTCTAAACCCCAAGCCCTAAACCCTAAACCCTATATACTACATACTCTAAACCCTAAGCCAGAAAACCCTAAACCCTACAGATACTCTAAACCCGAAACCCAAAACCTTAAACCCCAAGCCGCAGCCCCAAAGAGGACTCGTGGTGCCTCTGCTGTCTCGGGGGTTCGGGCCCAGGCAATTTAGGGGTTGGGTTTAGGATTATAAGGGATTGGTAGTGCTTAGGGTTTAGGGCTTGGTAGGGTTTAAGGTTTAGGGATTAGCAGGGCTTACTGTAGTGTGTACGGATTGGTAGGGTTTTGGGTTCAGGGACTAGTACGGTTTACGGTTTGGGGTTTAGGGCGTAGGGTTTAGGGGTGACGGTTTCGGGTTCAGGGAGGTATTATCTGAAAGTTTTGGAGTCGGTCTTCTGAGCAGAACTCGAAGCGCTCAAGTATCAACCGAAAAAACTCTGAGCAACTAAACCCCTAAACCCCCAACCCTAAATTCCCTAAATTCCCCAAATTCCCTATACCCTAAACCCTCAACCCTCCATGTAACCCCTAAGGCCTACACCCCAATCCGAAGAGCTGATCTCTGAGCCCCCAAAGGCCCTAAACCCGAAGGTTTAGGGTTTAGGGCTCGGGGTTGAAAGCCTTGTCCAGGATTTGTGGAACATTCGCTTGCAGGCTCGTTTGCGCAGTGGGAGAGAACAGGGTAACCCTAAACCCCTAAACCCCTGAAGCCCTAAACCCCTAAACCCTAGACCCCTAAACCCCAACCCCCAAGCCCCTAAACCCTAAACCCCTAAACCCTGGTTTTAGGCAGAGCTTCGAAGAGAGCCCCACGTCTCTCCAGGTAGAGTTAGGTTTTCACCCTCGAAGCTTCACGATAGAAGCTCCAGCAACCTCTGGGACTTGCGCTTTTTACGTCCCGAACTGAAGGGTACTGGACTTTCTTGGCTGAGGGTTTAGGGTTTACGGGTTTAGGGTTTAGGGGTTGCGGTTTAGTTGGGGTCTAGGGTTAAGGGTTTAGGGTTTGTGTCTACACTTGAATTTCCTGTTGGCTGTGGAATCTGTAGTGAGTTTTCTCTCGTCTGCTTAGGCTGGGGTCAGTTGTGGGGCGAGCCTTGAACTAAGTCTCCAGTGGTACCCTCATACCCCTCTGGTTTTCGGATCTTGCCTTGAAGCAAGGATTCCTCAAAACCCAAAATCCTTCACTACCTCGGCAAGCCCTACATCCCCAGAGCCATCCTAACGCCCAAAGCCCGAAGCACCGAAAGGGTTTGCACCCCACATGACCAGAATCTGGAGCGTCTAAGCTAGGGTTTGGGGTAGGCGTTGTGGTTCGTGTTCATGTCGTCCTCACAGGTAGTCGATGTTTGAATTTTAAACCGGGGCCCCAGGCTCGGAGACGCGAAAAGGCTTTGTACTCGTACTATGAGCATTTCCATATCTAACCAACCCGAAAGTACCCAGCCCTTGGTTCATAGCACTTTGTACTACCTTGAAAGGGAAACCTTCAGTGGTGTTATGGGGTTTGAGATATCTTGGAACCCTAAACCCCTAAACCCCTAAACCCCCTAAACCTCTAAACCCCTAAACCCTAAACCCCTAAACCCTAAATGGGAAGAAGCTTTTGTCCTTCGAAGGGCAGCTGGCCTCCGGCCTGGCTCACCGAGGGGAAGGAGCCGCCAAAGGCGAGAACCTGGAGTTCAGGGTTTAGGGTTTAGGAGGGTTTAGGGTTTAGGGGTTAGGGGGGGTTGAGGGTTTAGGAGTTTAGGGGTTTAGCGATCAGAGGTTTAGGGTTTAGGGCTAACATGGATTATCGGTGTAGCGTTGAGGCTTTCAAGCGTTCTGCATGGGGGGGGGGGAGTCGATACTGTGGAAGCTCAGGTTCTGAGGGAAGTAGGAACCGGAGGGCTCTCGCGAGTTGGTCATTCCTGCAACATCCCAACAGCCTCAACCCGGAAGACCCACCTCTTTACAAGACCCCAAAGGCCAAGACCCTTTAAGACCCTTGGCAAAAAAAGGGACCTCAGGGGGGCACTTTTTCTGGATCCCCCACAAGTTTAAATTAAAGGGGAATACACCGTAGGGACATCGGTCCCCATCCCTTAGAGAGCCCCAGCCATAAAGAACGACAGTGACAGAAGCCAAGATCAGCCCGGTCAACCCTGACCAAAACATCGAAGACACAACCATTGCAGAATACCGACAAAAAGTAGGAATGGAACAAACAACCACCCAGTCTTTTCAGAGGGTTTAGAACCTGTGTAACATGCTCAGCAGCCCTAGAAAACGTTCAAGATTTTTTGGTAGAATCCGAAAGGGAAAACATAACCATTGAAGGAACCCATAAAGACCTTAGAAGGACCCCCCTTAAGAGAGAGATGCCTTTGAGGGAACCGGAAAAGGAACCCGTAAAGAGAGGCCTTCAAGGCCTTAATGCAACCTTCAAGAGAAGCCGAAACAGCCTTCAAGGAACCCTTACAAGAGAGGCCTTTAACCCTAAAACCTAAAACCCTAAACCCCTAAACCCCTAAACCCGAAAACCCTAAACCCCTAAGCCTTCCTAGGCCCCAAACCCCAAACCCGAAAACCCTAAACCCCTAGGCCTTCCTAAGCCCTAAACCCTAAACCCCTAAACCCCGAAACCCCTAAACCCTAAGCCCTGAAGCCTTTAAGAGAGGCTTGGCTGAACCGCCGGGACCTTCGGCCGCCTCAGCTGCCTGGCCGCAAGTTCAGAGAAAACTTCGGTTTAGGGCTGTTTAGGGGTTTAGGGTTTTAGGGTTTAGGGTCTAGGGTTTAGGGTTTAGGGGCTGAACGGACACCAGAGGTGGGGGGTTGGGGGGTTTAAAGGGCTTCCTTTCCGGGCTCCTTTAAGGGTTCAAGGGATTTTGAGGTTTGGGGCGTTGTGATGTATGTTTTATCCAGGGTTCTATCGATTCTACAAGGGTCCTCTGGGATGCAGGCTTCTTGATTCTTCAGGTCCGATAAGGTTTCTCTCAGGATCTAGCGTTGCAGGGCCTAGGTTGTTAGGTTGTTAGGGCTCTGGGAGTTTGTTTAAGGTTAGGCTTTGCAGGGGTTCTGCAAGGACATTCTCCGGAGGTGTGGATGAAGGCAGGTGAGGTTTAGGGCTTTGAGTTTTAGGGCTCTCAAGGCTTTGGGCGTCCATTATTGTTTTGGTGTTTACTAGGGTGTTCCACACCTCGGCACGACATGCCATCGACCCCCACTAAACCGGCGTGCACCAACCCGAAACCCTCAACCTGCAGTGCAGAGCCTGGGCTCTGCCGGACAACATCCGGTAGCTGCAAGGCACAGCCTAGGGTTATGGTTATGGTTTAAGGGTTTAGGGTTTAAGGTTTGGGGAGTCGCTGCTTAAAGGATTTCTCGGAGCATCGATCCAATCCGAAGTCGGGTCAAGTCATACTCACAACCTGGGAAAGTGCAGTGCACGACCTGCACTTGTCTTCCCACCAAAACGTCGGATGGTTGCGGGGGAAGGCAACTTCATAAGGGACCCTATGTTTCTCTTCCTGTCCATCCTGCTTGACATCAGCCCATGATCATTCACCGTGGTGGTTGATAGATGGGCTGTGTGGCCCGGAAAATGCAGCCTCCATTGTCAAAACTCCAGGCTACCAAAAAATTGAAGAGCTCTAGATCTTATCCTCCACTTCAAGATTTCGGCCCGAGTGCCCCCAAATCCTGGGTTCTTTTTAAGGACTTCAACGAAAGACAGCACCCCAAAAAACGCACCTTACTACATGTATCCAGTTCCTTAAAGTTGGGTTGAGTTTAGGGTTGAGTTTAAGGTTGAGTTTGGGGTTAAGTTTAGGGTTTAGTTTAGGGTTTGTTTTAAGGTTGAGTTTAGGGTTTGGTTTAGTTCCTTAGCCGGCAAAGCCTCTGCTTCCTGACCTCGACCCCGAGGTCGGACTCAGAGGGTTTAACATAGGGGCCTGAATAGTTAGAATAGCGCTTTGGGGGCTCCTTACTATACTTATAGTAGAATATATTTCAGAACCCTATTCTAGTTATGAAGGCGCCTACATTTTAGGGCTTTAGGGTTTAGGGGCTCACCAGGCCAAGGGGGAGAACCTTTAAACCTTTGGGGTTTCTGTGTTCGGTCGGTATTAGGAGAGCAAATCTGCTTTGGGAGAGGACCAAGCCCTCACACCTCAAGGGCCAAGGACCCTACTCTGAAAGGCATCCGGGCCTTTTTGAGCCTTAGGGTAAATATAAACGCCTAAATAGCTACCAACATTATTCCTCTGGGTCTCTTGTGATGCTTATACTTTAAAGGAGCCCAAACCTAAAGCTCCAAGTAGATCCATAAACACGAACTTGACCCAAATTCCCAAACCCCCAACCGTGCTGCCAAAAGCCACTCATCACCTGAACTGGCCCGAAACCCCTAAACCCCAAACCCTAAACCCCTAAACCCCTACCCCCTAAACCCCTAGACCCCGGACCCCGAACCCTAAACCTTAAACGCAGCAGAATTTCAATTTCCGAGGCTTCACTGGAAGGGCGAGAGAAAGCTCGCCGCGCGCCGGCGCCAGAAAAAGCGCAAAGCGCTCGTGGGCGCGACCGCGAAAGCTGTGAGGAGAAAGAAAGGAAACAAGGAAAACATGCATGGCATCATGGCTCTGGCCTTCTACAGTAGAAGCCCAAAAGTTGGAAACCCAATAGCCTCAATCCTTGAGAGTCATGCATAGGGAATCCCAGCACTACTTGTCCTGAATCCGGTTGCCAACTTTTCGGGGCTTACTATATAATATTTATAGAACCCTACAGTACCTTTCAAAAGGAGCCCCAAACCCTAAACTTTATAGTATGTCCATAAGGAACTCTATATACAGCCGGGATTTATCTTCTTTTTTGTACAGTCTTGTTTTAGGGCTTGCTTGAAGTCTGGCAGGGATTCGGGATCCCAAAGAGCCCAAAGAAGCTGTGAATAGGCATGTGGGTAGGTCTCTGGATGAGGGTCCCTTGTTGGGGGTCCTTTTTTGTTGACAAGGGTGCCGTACTATTGGGGGGGTTACCTAAACAGGGACCCGAATTTAGACAACTACCCTTGTACTAGATGCTGAAAGGCTGTCTTCTGTTTTAGGGTCGCTTCGGGTGTCTAGCCGCCTGAAACCCAGGACCTCTTGATTTACAAGTCCTCAGCACCTCTATGATGTTATGTACGGCACTTGGGCATGTCTTCATATCTTCCCTAAACCCTATAAACCTTCCGAACAGCTCTTGACCTCGCAGCACCCACGCCCTCTGACCCGGGGTCCCTTTCGGGTTGTCGAGCATTTGGCTTTCGGGCTCATAGGGCTTTGAGGGTGTTTTGGGGGTGTAGGGTGTGAGTGTTGGGCAGGGCTTTAAGCCTTAGGCCCCAAACTCTGCTCCCTAAACCCCAAACCCTAAGGGCTCAGGGAGCCTTATCCTTCAAACTCCACACTGGAGACTCAAAATTCCTGAGCCTTGCGCTGTAGTTCCCAAGCAGCAACCCTTAAAGCTCAACATCCTAATATTCAGAAAGACCAAAAAAGCCTTGAGGCATGAGTTTCCCCCAAACATGCGATAAGAGGCCGTATATGATACGATCGCAAGCTATTCCGTTGAACTAAGGTGGTATCTGAAGCAGCTGTAAAGCCCGGGTTCAACCCCGTCAACAGCCTTACAACCTGTTTTAACCTTATAAACCCTAATCAAAATCTGATAAACCCGCGAAACCCTAGAAGTACTTTCATAGACCTCCATAGAGAAGCCAAGTCATTGGCATCTTTTTTCCCCCGCGACAGGCGCTTACGTCCTTCCATCTCCCACCGGAGCCCAAGTTGACAAGGACTAGGGCATCGGCTCTTTCCCGGGGTTTAGGGTTTTTAGGGTTTAGGGTTGAGGGTATTAGGGTTTAGAGGTTCCTTTAAGGGTTCCCGTTATTCCGTTGTGAGGGTTCCTTCAAGGGTTCCTTGAAGGCTGGCTTCGGGTGTAGGGCTCAGGGTTTAGAAGGGTGCGGTTCAGGGAGAGGGAGTGCGGATCTTAGGGTTTTGGCTGGTTTTGGCTGGCTCTGGACCCTAAACCCTAAACCCTAGGGTTTAGGAATTTTGGGATTTAGGGATTTGGGGATTTAGGATGCTCTAGGGTGTACGCTTGTCGCCGAGCTTCGGTCTTGGGGGGCGATCGTGCCCTACAACTTGGGGGGGTTCGTGGGGTGGGCGGGGCAAACCCAAGCCTTGCAGTTCTACCTTAGGGATTTTGTCTAAATTGGAGTCCCTTTGGGGTGCCCTTTTTTATAAGGGCGCCGTACTATGTTGAGGACCTATAACAGGGACCCTGTTTTGGAGAACTACCCATCTGTTGACATCCTCAGACGCCCTCGCAATTTTGAGTCCTTCCCTCTCTTACCCCAAACCCTAAACCTTAAACTTTCCTAAACCGTAAACTCCCCACGAGTTTTCGCGCAGTCTCACAATCCGGGCCCCCCGAACCCAACACTGCTAAAGCCCCAAACCCCAAAAGCCCAACAGCCCAAAAAAACCCAAGGCTTTCAAACCCCAAGCCCTAGACCCCTGCACCCCGAAATCCTCAAGGTCAAAAGCCTTGAAACCCTGGAAGAAGCCGTATAAAATTCGAGCAGAACCGTTACAGGAACCCTAGACATCGTTGAGAGACCCTTCTTCTAGCTATCAAGGCCCGTGTACCATCGAACCTTTCGTATCCTCAGAGAGTCCTTCAAGAAAGCCTTTTAACGAATACTGGGTTCTGGAGCACCATACTTGAATACTTTTTTTTGGACCTCTTCCTTAAAGGAACCAGTATAAACTAAAGTCTATACTTTTTTCTCCCTGGTTACTTCAAAGTCCAGAATATGCTCTTCAAAGGACGCCACGAAGCTGGGCATCCTGACATAGCCACCGTTCTTAAAACTGTTCAGAAGCGAAGGAGAAGCATCCCAAAACACCCCCGGAGTCAGGGGTTTGGGGCTTAGGGCTCCTAGGCTTTAAGGGTTTTGCCTTGATTTTGGGGTTTAGGGGAGAGAAAGCCTACACCGCAATCCTCAGGTTTAGGGTTTGGGGTTTAGGCTCGTGGGGTTTACGGTGTTGGTTCACTGTTTGGGGCTTTGGGGTTTGGTAGAGAAGACCTTAGACCTCAAAATCTAAGCCAGGGCGTTGGGCTCTGTTAACTCTGTTAACCATAGATGCAAGGTACCTGTTTAGTCAACCAGTAAGGTTGTCATATGAAGACTTAAGCATAATGATCTTGGTTTAGAAGAGAATGAAATCATGGTATCTCTTCACCTAATCTCCTGTGGTTCCTTATGACCTATATTCTAATGCTATCTTTCTATCTGTAAGAATATTACATTATAGATTTGTGAAGAGAATATTTCGTTCGCTTTAATTTCAATGAAACGAAGTGTAAGCGAGAATTAAAGCGGGAACGAAATGTGAACGAAACTAGGAGATTCTTATGCTTATTTCCTTTACAAATATTACATTATAAATCTCAGGAAATTGATATAGTGCTCGTAGACCCCTTACAGTCGACGAATGAAGGGATGGTCGATGGTCCAGAGTTTACCAATGCGGGATCGGGAGCGACAGGAAAGAGGAGAGTTTGTGACCCTCAACTCAAAAACTCGAACCTATCCCTAAACCCTAAAGGCCCTAAACCCTACAAAACGGTTTAGGGTTTAGGTTTTAAGGTTTAGGGTACCTTTTGACCCCCCTGACAGCCCCTTGCGTCATTGCAGCCTTCTTGCGCTTGAGCGTTACACGAAGATCAGAGGCCCCCTGTCGCTCCTGTCGCTGCCTGGTGCTTAGGGCTTGTTTCGGGTTTGGGGTTTACGGTTTAGGGGTTTAGGGTTTAGGGCGACTTGTTTCGGGTTTGGGGTATACGGTTTAGGGGTTTAGGGTTTAGGGCTTAGGGCTTGCTTCGGAATCATTAGGGGCTTCATGAAGAGTTTGGAGTACACCAAGGGGGGTTGGGCTTAGGGTTGCAGAGTTTCAGGACTGCTTCTCTAGGGCTTGACATCATTCCGCTCCTCTTCCACGTGTCCTTAGAACGCCCGACCGTACGCTTGGAGCTTCGCGCTTTCTACGCCCTAAACCCTAAGCCCTAAACCCTAAACCGCCCTAAACCCTAAACCTCAAGAACCGGACAGGTTAGGTACTCGGGGCACGGCTAAACAGCCGCCAGCCACGTCGAAAGCAGCTTCGACCGAGAGACTCTGGAAGGAGTCAGAGTCAGAGGCTTGAGCCTGTTCGACCCAACCAAGAGCATGTCGAAGCACTTCATGCACAACTCTACACCTAAACTGCTAAGCCCCTAAGCCCCTAAACCCCAAGCCCCGAACCCCCAAGCCAAGCCCCCAAACCGCCTAAACCCGAGGCTTCGTCACCAGGCTTTGCCTTGCACCGAATTCGCGCCAAGCGAACAGCAGTGGATCAGCACCGCAAGCCCCCGAGCAACCACTAAGTTGGAATGTATTGTGGTTCCCTAAAGGCTTTCTGAACGGGTGCCGTCCTATCAGGGTTGATTCTGGGGTTTGAGGATATAGGTTCCAATTCGGCTGGAATAAATAATTACGAAATTCATCATTGTTCCTCTGGGTCTCTTCCAGGACCCTCCTTGTACCTTCAAGCGGGGGTCTATGGTCCCAAATAGTGGGTATTTAGTGTCTAATCGGTGGTAGACGGAGGGTCTGGGGTATTAATTATGGTTGCACGAGAATCTGCACCCAAACCGCATTAATCTTCAAATTCTTAAGGCTCCTATATCCCGAACCTGACCTCTGAAAAAAGAGCCTCCAGGAGTTGGGGTTGATTCGAGTTTTGGGTTGAAGGTTTAGGCCTTCAGGTTGAGGGTTTGACTGGGGGAGGCGCTGATATGGGACTTTCCGAAAATTAGGGTACCTTATTTTGGGGTCCTTATATTAAGGATCCTATTATTTAAGGTACAGGGGGAAAGCCCCATATGTCTAATGTCTGATGAAGAACCCGAAATCAAAAGCCCTTTGCGGAACCCTAGAGAAGCCACGCTCCTTGGAGCCTTAACCCATCAGCCCCAAACCCGAAACCCCTAAACGCCTGAACCCCTAAACCAAACCCTATACAGCTTCGATAAACCCTAAACCCTAGACCCTGACTTGACGGAGTCGGGCTCAGGGAAAGTATCCTAACTTTTTGGGTGTTTGCAAGATTTGGAGCTTGCCAGTTTACCCTAAACCCTAAACCCTAAACCCTAAACCCTGTTTAGACTTTGCAGCGTAGGAGTAGGGGATGAGGCTCCCCCAGCCGGTCTAGAGGAAGTTTTGGGGTAAGGGGTTTAGGGTTTAGGGTTTAGGGTTTAAGGGCTTAGTTGCTTTTCCTATGGGCGAGGTTTGGCTGGACGGGCCGGGCAGGGCTGGGGGCCGGGCTGGGCTGGGCTTGGCTGGGTCTGGGCTGGGCTGGGGCTGGGCTAAGGAAAGTTCGACACGAATGAAGATGCAGTTCGAAGCGAAATTCACACAATTTCTACTTAATCATCCTGTTCTTGAGGGTTTAGGGTTTAGGAGTCCAGACTCGGAAATCCCGGCCCACCAGCCTCCAAACCCCTCGACTGCTGACGATCCGCTCACGCACTTTGCCGTTTGCTTTGGGCAGCGTCTAAGGTTTGGTTTGGGGTTTGGGAAATTGGGAGCTCCTGAAAACAGGGTACACCCCGACATAGGCTTGATCAGGTGTGGGCTCTAGTTGTTGTTACTTGGAGGCGTCCTAATTTGGGTGTCTTCCCTAAGCCGCGAAACCTGAGGCCTAGTTGCTGTTGCTTGAACCCTGGACCTGAGACGATTCGGGGAGGTTCAGGACTTTGGTATCTCCGGATTGAGCATGGGGCCTAGGGTGTTAAAGTTTTGCAGGGCTTCAACAAACACTTTCTGCTTCAGATTCCATCGGTTCTGGTAGCACCAAATGGCCACAGCCATATCCCCCAACTGGCTAGGGCATGGGTTTGCTTTGCTTTGCTGCGAGTCCACGAAGTGAGGCTGCGGTGCAAAAGTTGCTGGTGTGTGTGTGCGTGTGTCTGAAACTGGGTGTAATGCTAGCTAGCAGTCAGGCACAGCCCACTAAAGTACCAAAGATGCGCCCCCAGAGTGAAATGGGCGCATGACGGCTTATGACTTGGGATATTCCGTTCTTCAAGGTTTCAGTTGCTGACCAAACGTGCTCTTGAAGCTCTGGGAGAAAGATTAAGGCCTGCTAAGACCGTCAAGAAACATCAGAGAGCCGGCCGAATACCCAAGAGGCCTTACTCTTCGGACGCCCACTCCTGAGACAGGAGGAATTCACTGGTTTCGCTAGAGTCCTTGAAGATGTGACCTGCCTTAACGTCACAGGAATTAAGGGTTTGTCTATGTGGCCTGCTTCTGAAACATCGTTGAGATGCTGTTGTTTGAATTCAAGGACTCAAGAGATGCAAACGCCGACAATCATCCAGCAGACGTGTCTGCAGATTGGTGCGATGTGCCAGATCAGCAGGAAAAAGCAAGGACTGAAAGTCTGCTTCGACGCTTGACTTTTGAACCGGTTTCTAGACAAATTCATGCGCATAACGCTGTAGCAAGCTGTAGCAAGACACTTCTTAGACGGGTTTTGAATTTCTGACTCAACACCTTGACGATAAATAGACGGAAATATCTCGTCCCTCTAGCCAAGGTCGTAGGTGGCATCGCGAGATTTCGACCTTCTCAGACCTGGACTTGAAGTCTCTGTCAACTTTCTTTCAACCACTAGAATGAATATTTAGGGTTTAGAGGGAGATTTAGGATTTAGTAGTTCTAATTAAAAGACTGAAAAAGTCATATATATATATATCTTATATTAATAAGATTATTTGGTTTATTTGAAGAAATCTATCTAAAAAAGAAATATATTTGAAGAGAAAACGAAATGGATCGAAAAGAAATTTAGCAGAATTATTGCCCAAAATTCATTAATTTCGAAAAGAAAAATAAGCCTACTAAAATTCAAAAATTTCGAAATTTAAATTTTACTCTTAATTCTTAGGACTTGAATCTTACTTCTCAAAATTTCTAATATATAACTCAAATTAAATTCTCATAAGATTCATTATTTCTTTCTTAATAATTTAAGCAAAATCTATATGGCAAGCTCGAAATAGATTTTCTGTTTTTTATTTTGAAATTTTGCCCCTTGACCCGGAAGATATCTCTATTCTTTGTTTTATATATAAATTTGGAATGGAGATAATATTCTGCTAATTTGAGAATATTTCGAATTGTAAATTCGATATAAGATTATAAATTTCTGGGAATGATTGAATAATGAATGATGAAAGAATGAAAATATAATGAAATCTCTTCGAAAATGTTTCGTTAGAATTAAGATTTCCGTTAAGATATTTTTGGATTTAGATTTCAAGAAATATATGATAAGTTATTTATTTTATTTAGAATGATTAATATATTATAAAAAATTTTGAAAATAAGATAATAATTTTATATAGATTTATTTGAATATTGATTATATAGATTTAATAATTCGTTTTTATAGGAGAGGAATATGCTATTAGGCTTAAAGTTTCGTCGCACTTGATTATACGATTTTATGGAGGACGCGGAGTATTTAGGAGTGTATTTTACGTCGCCTGGCTAATGGAGGAATTAATCTCTTAGAATAAAAAAATACTACTATGATGTTCCG
The DNA here is from genome assembly GCA_905231915.1 of Symbiodinium necroappetens. Lineage (NCBI taxonomy): Eukaryota > Dinophyceae > Suessiales > Symbiodiniaceae > Symbiodinium > Symbiodinium necroappetens. The sequence continues at coordinate 394 of CAJNJA010014606.1, read as the reverse complement.
GACGGAGGGTTTTGTGTAGGAATCTAAGGAGAAAAGAGCTTTGGATCTTGTGTAAGAGCGACATCCTTAGTACGACGAACTTTCGTCTTACCGCAGCGTGAATTTGGGGCCCGATAATCTTAGCTATTATGAGCCTGTAGAGATAGATTTTTAGTCGGTGCTGCTTTGCTTAGCTATCATGGGTCTATAGAGATAGCCTTACTTGGCTATTAGGGGTCTATTGCGATAGATTTTCAGACGGAAATGCTTTTCCGGGAACATCACCAAGATTAAAGTTTCGTCGCACTTGGCTACATGATCTTGTGAAAGACGCGGAGTATTTAGAAGTATATTTCACGTGGCCTGGCTAGCGGAGGAATTAATCCCCTGGAATAAAATTACACTACTATAATGT
>CAJNJA010014605.1:0-11684 GCA_905231915.1 Symbiodinium necroappetens | reverse complement strand
GTGTGTGTGTGTGTGGGTGGGGGCGGTTTTCAAATAGATTCAATACACCCTGCACGGACACTCAACCTCTGAAAGATCCCATTTAAGCGTTCCGCATCGGACTTGCGATAAGGAAAGAATCCTCAGCTGGGGTCCTTCAAAAGACGGAAGCTGGTGGCTACGCGAAGTTTCGTCTTCATACGGTTGATGATATAAATCCTGCATGACCCACTATAAGGAATATACCATACTTCCCATAGTTTAGGGTCCTTAAGGTAATGCAGGAATGATTTCTACCATCAACAGTAGGGCAAGGGCGGCCCCACTGGGTCCTTTAAGGCAGGGAGTATGTTTCTATGCAACCCTGAATCCCATGGCTTCCCTAAGGGGCTGCCAGAACAAAGCGATGCACATGCAGAACCTCTAATTGACAAAACTTGGTGGCAACTCGCTTATGGCCTTATCAGCCCGTGTGAGTAAGCTCACACTTCCATGCAATCACTGGTTATGTTTCGTAGGCCGGACGTGCCCTGAGCCTCCAAGTAGATACCGCAAGAAGACCGTGCCAACAAATCACTAAACCCTAAGCCCAATTCCTCTAAACCCTAAGCCCTAAACCCTCATCGTCCCAAAGCCATTAATTGAAATCCAGGAAAACTACAGGGCCCGGGATTTTCGGAGCCCGTTGCGATAAGGGCGTGAACAAGTCGAACATTATTTCGGGGCATGTTGCAGTATTTTTGCAACAGCGAACACCAATGCCTTTCTAATGCGTCTCAGAGGCGGAACATCTGATCCACCTCCTGTTGAGGGGGGATATGTAAAGCATATCTTCGCGCCCGAAATCCAAAAGCGAGCGTCCAGCAACTTGGGAGTTCAGAATACAGGGCACCACAATGCAGATCCTATATAGCAGGATCTTCGCGAGAGAACTTGAAACGAGACCACGAACAGCTACCCTGACCCCTAAATCCCAAACCCCTCAACCCTAACACGGTTTTCATAAGGGTAGTTTTCCAAACCTTTAAGTCCTTAATATAGTACGGCACCCTTGCAAAAAGGGACCCTAAAAGGGACCCTGCTGTAGAGAACTAGACATAAAGGCCCCCCCCCCCATGAGCATATAATTCAAGCGGCAGTGCCCTAAATTCAATATGGCCGGCATAATAGAGCCAGAATAAGAGCCTACTATGGCTTTAATAAGGGCTTGCTATGGGCTTATAATAAAGCAGACTTCAAGCCCTAGGCCCAACACTCCGTTTAGGGCCTAGGATTTTGGGGTTTCGGCTGCTGGGGTTTCGGGTCTTGGGGTTGTAGGGCTTCGGGATTAGGGTTTTGGGGTTTCGGCTGCTGGGGTTATTGTTGTAGGGCTTGGGGGCTTGGGGTTTTGGGGTGCAGGGTTCTAGGTCCATGGGGTTTTGAGGTTTAAGGCTTGGCGTACTTGGGGTTTAGGGCTCTGGGGTTTCTTTGGGGTTTAGGGTTCTGGGGGCTTGGGGCTTTGGGTTTAGGGTTAAGCTTTCGGGTTGAGGGGTTGGGGGACAAACAGTTCCATGAGGAGTCTGGATTTCGAGTTTAGGGCTTGGGGGTCTGGCTACTTGTAGTTGTAGTGGGCAAGGTGGCGAGGAGTAATGGCAGGGAAAGGACCCTGCTGTTGATGATATAAGTCCTGCGTTAGCTTAAGGACCCTAAACTATGGGAATTATGGTATATTCCTTATTGTGGGTAATGCAGGCTTTATATCATCAACCGTATGTCACGCCAGATAATGCTGCCAGGATGTCTCTTAGTCGATCGTCTAAAGGGTCTGGGGTGTTACAACTTGCGGATGCTGCAGGCCTCTCAATTCCACTCAGGATTTTCAAAGGCCCCAACATCCCCGAACTCGCGATGCAAACTGCGAGTCTTCCCACGCCCCGCAGCGCAATACAGGCCTTCTGGTGAATAAGTACTATGTCTTGCGATGTTGATTGTGCTGGAAGAGAAGAAGAGACAGAAGTAATGGCAAGTACAGCCATGACCAAAAACCAAGAATCACACGGCGCATCGCAAGAACAACAAACATCGTAATGTCATGCAAAGTTCGGTGCTAGTCAGCTCGTACAGGAAACAAACCAACTAGCACTCACGGCAATATTTTTATGAAAGCGCACGCATGGTCTCGCAGATTACAGGGCTTTGTGCATAGCACCACCGTAAAGCGGACATCCTACCTTGTCGAGATGCCCATTGCGATCTCATTACATAATTCCGAAAAGCCAGTTCAGCGAGCCTTCTTTGCAAGGCCAGGACAGATCTTTTGCAAGATCTCCTCTGGACTTCCAATTTTTGTGGCCGTTGGGTGGGTTCCGGGGCCTTGCGGCTTGAACAGCGCAAAACAACAGGGCTAATTGGGATTGCCTATAACTTATAACCCAGCTTAAGGTACTTCAACTCAAAAGAACAAGGCTAATTTGGATTACGACTTATAACCCAGCTTAAAATACTTCTATCCTTATTTCCTCAGTCCCATGATCCTCCAAGTAAGGGCCCGCAGGTCTGCGGCCTTCGGGCCCCTCGGGATGTGGGGAGTTTAGGGTCTCTTTTTTTGGGGGCTTTCCAGGGGTTTTGGGGGCTCTTGGGGCGACCTGGAAAGCAGCGCTGAAAGGGAGCCTACGAACTTCAGGAGCCGTTTGAAGGTATCAGGTTCAGGAGCTGCTTTCTGCAAGCGGCGATGTCGCCTTTCTTCGTACTTAAAGCCTTCTACGAAACCCCAAACCCTTATAAACCCTATAAACCCTAGACCCGTAAAGCCCCAAACCCCTATAAACCCTATAAGCCCTAAACCCCTAAGACCCTAAACCCCTACAAGCCCTATACGCCTTCTCAGAGCAAGGGCAACTTGTAGGAGCCCCAACAATCTCGAAAGTTCGAACTCCGAACGACAGGATGCAATACGCCTCTTAGCAGAATCGATCTTATACTTCATGGTTTAGGGCTTTGGGGCTTAGGGTTTGAGGGTATAGTTTATGGTTTAATTAGGGTTTTGGGGCTTTGGGTTTAGGGTTGAGGGCAAGAGCTCTGCGGCTTGGAGCTGCAAGATGGAATACCGCATGGCGCCCTGTTGGAGGGACAGCGAACACTACGGTGTTCAACCCTGGTAGCCGTGTAAAGTTACTTCCCACGTACGCACGAACATGCAAGGCACCAGTTTCCACGAAGACAAATTGCTCATTAAGGTTGGGTGTTGTAGGGGCATGCCCTAAACTCTAAAACCTTAAAAACCCTCAAACCCTAAACCCTGAGCCCTAAACCCGAAGCCCTAAACACTACTGCCTTAGAGTGTTGTTTGAAGCTTCGGGCTTCGGGGTCCGAAAACCTGCGAGTTTGTGTCGGAGGTAAGTTGGTTTTACTGTAGGCTGTGAAGAGTTGCGATGAAGGTATACCAAGGGGGTTTACAGAAGGTTTGAGAATGAACTCAGTTTAAGCTGCCATAGGAAGGAACCCATTTCATCCACAAAGACCTCCCCCATGGCGCAACGAATCTAGACCTGAATCTCCCCTTCGTAGCAAATCCAAAATCCAAACAGCCCAACACCCACTAGTCAGGACAATTCCCTGAACTTTTAAAAATTGCTGATGTGTTCGAAAGGCTATTTCTGGGATTTGCAACCTGAGTGCAGCTCCTCCAGCTGTGCCTGTGATATGACTCCGTCGCCGTCGAGGTCGTACTTTCGGAAGATCTCCTGCAAGGGCAAATGCAAAGAGCATTCACAGATGTCATCTATGGGCGCGAATTCGGGGGCCTGAAAATTGGAGTTTTTTTGAGTTGTTGTGTGCCATAGTTCAACAAGGGCCAAAGAGGATCCAATAGCTAACTATTCAGACACCTACGTCGCACGTCACTCCCCCTTCAAGCTCCTAGGGCTTTCGACGTTGCTACAACCACCACCTTAAACCCCTAGTCGCCCTAGTCCAAGCTGAAAGCCCTAACCCATTAATCCTGAAAGCTGGCGGAGTTCCCCCAATTACAAACCGTTAGGCTTTTCGCCTTTTTCTCCCGCTTCCCCAGCATCTTCCCTTATGGTCTCCATAGCTTTTTTTGTTTGGCTTTAGGGTTGAGGGGTCGCGGTTGCAGGGTTTAGGGTTTGTTAGACCAACTCGATGGTAAGGATCCTACAGCAAAAGATCTATCCAACAAGGGAACTCGAATGAAGACGTCGGGTAAGGTGAGATGGCTCCCCAACTACGCAAGAGCCCTGGCAGCTGCAAAACAGCAGAAACCCAAAAACCCTGGAGCCTAGAACCTCCCTAAACCCTAAACCCTAAACCTTAAACCCTAAACCCAAAAGCGACCTCCCCAAAAAGCCCTGGAATCCTTGAAGCTTCATTCCCAGAAGCCCCCCCCAAAACTATGGTAATCCCGCGGGGGGGGAGCCGACTCTAAGGATTTAAGCTTAGGGACTGAGCACCCGAGCCCCAAAAAAGGTCAACCTTTCAATTATGGTAGGGTCGTAGCGAATTCAAAGTTTCGGTCCTGTCCTTTACGCCGGAACAACGTGTGCAATGTTGAATGATGAAAGGTGAGCTAAACATGAGAGCGGTCGAAAACGTCTTGCAAGCACATGAAGGAAAACCTTAAAGCACGATGGGCTAATCCTTTTCCAAGGACCGCCTCACAGCACGGTTCGCTTCGGAATCGGCCTCTGGTTCCGCTGGTTCCTGGAGCCGCCTAAAACTGTGTCACATGTCGCTTACCACCGCTCGCGAAACGTAAACTGTCCGACCAAAGAGAACGGTGGTAGGGCAGACTGAATTCGAGATACACTTCGGACTACTATAGTGGATGATTTAGGATTTGGGATTGGGGGGGGTGATAATACAATACGATGCAGCCCGAATAAACCGATGGCGAACTTAGACCTGTGAAGCGTATTTGACGAAAACATGCATCTGATGACGTGCTGAAGCGCTTGCACTGAAAGGGCAATCGGTGAAGCGCACGATAAACATGCCAACATAGCACGCCAAACGGTGATACAGCACCACAACGACCATGACGAACGAGGACAACAACGAGAAGACCACCAGGACACCACAGTGAAACTGCTTCCGCCCATGTACACATGTCCAACATGCCTCGCATGTACTGGTAGCATTTCAGGACCACGGCCAAAATACTTCCGCACATGCAGAGACACAACCAAAGTCGTTGCCCATGAATTGGCAAAGTTGAGACATATCGAAACCAAAACATGACCAATGTATTGGAATTTCAAGCCGCGCTTTCTGGACGACGGAGCCTAGCAGTGCCAGTGACGGACTGTGTATACAATGGCGCGTGAGTCCAAACTATGCACCGGTCTGAAGCGGGCGCCGTGCCACAGCCCACGAATCTGCCGCGTGCACCTCGTGGCCAATCTAATCAATTCTCCGTATACTTTTAAAGGAAGTGCGTACCACACTGCTCTGTGAATGATAGCCAAGGGTGGAGGGCAATCGTGCAGTTTCGTCTTTCGGTACAAGTATACATAAGCGGCTTTCCAGCGCGGCCTTGGCCGCGCTGACCATTGCAAAGTTCTCCACCGTGATGGAAATGAGTCTTTGCAAAGGTACCCCAGAACTTTTACCCAACATCGTCAATCTCTACAACCTACAAGCATACACACAGGGATTACGCGGCCACTTGCATGCGTAGAAACCCAGGGGGGATGGCACAAGAAACCCGCAACCCTAAAATTCTTGAAGTCTACAACGTGGAACAACACTGTCGATTTCCAAGCTGAAAGTTTATCCTAAAGCGGGGTTGACGATATAATGTATACTTTGGGGTTTAGGGCTTGCGGCAGTGGCAGTTGCAGTGGCGGTGGTAGCAGTAGCAGGAGCAGGAACTAGAGCAGGAGCAAGAGCAGGAGCGGCAGCAGCAGCAGCGCAGGCGAGTAGTATAGGTTAGTAGTAGTAGTAGTAGTAGTCGTCGTAGTAGTAGTAGTAGTAGTAGTAGTAGAAGTAGTAGTACTAGTCGCAGTAGTAGTAGTAGTAGTAGTAGTAGTAGGAGTAGTAGTAGCAGTAGTAGCAGTAGTAGCAGTAGGCAGTAGTAGCAGTAGTAGCACTCGTAGCAGTAGTAGCAGTAGTAGTGGTAGTAGTAGTAGTAGCAGTAGTAGTGGTGGTAGTAGTAGTAGTAGTAGTAGTAGGAGTAGTAGTAGTAGTGGTGATAGTAGTGGTAGTAGCCGTAGTAGCAGGAGAGTGGTAAGGCGTCGTCGTCTTCGACATGGTAATATGATTCCCCAGGAAATTAATGAACTCCTTTTAGGGACTCAGAGTCGGTTGGGCAACATGCAAACACCGAATGCTGCAATTTCCATGCTCTCGAAAGACGATCGGACAGCAAATCCAGACTCAGCTACTAAGTAAGCTAATCTCGGCATACAGTTCCACATAGATAGAGATATAGACACAGATATAGAAATTAGACCTGATGTATCCACACACATGTGAGCGGCAAAGGCATATGTGTATGCCCTATACAAATGTATTGACATATTTATGTCTGTCTGTCTGTCTGTCTGTGTGGATATAAACATACGTATATACTACTGTTGATGATCTAAATCCTGCATGACCCATACTAAGGGATATGCCCATAATTCCCACAGTTTAGGGTCCCTCAAGGTAGATGCTAAGGATTTCTATCATCAACAGTAGTACTACAGTACAGTCCTAAACCCGAAACCCTAAACATACTATGGGCCTACAAGTCATTGTAGCTGAATCTGCCCAGCAAGGCCGGAGCTCCTTCATCTTCCGTACCGACCTTGTAAGACAGCTCCGTGGTTGTAGGGATCTGGCTCAAGGTTTGTAAGGACTTGGGAATCGGGTTTAGGGGTTTGGAGCGTTTAGGGCTTTGGAGGTTTGAAAGGTTCAGGGGTTTGGGGGGATTTAGGTGTCTGTGGGGGCTTTACGCTTTCAGGTTTTGGAGGTTTAAGGCTTTAGGGCTTCAGCAGTGAGAGGGCGCAGGGCTTCGGGGAGGTAGGGTTTAAGGGTTTAGGGTTGTGAGGCTTTGGGGCGTTACGTAATTAGGGTCTCATGGTCCCCCCAAATCGTGTTCAAGTATGCTACTCCAATACCAGTGCTTTCTATCTTTGCCGAAAACCATAGTCTGATTATTCAGTCCCCTTGGCTGGCTTGGGATTCCCTCCTGCGAGAGTTGGAGTTCTTGCTTCCTGGTACAAGCAATGGGGAAACCATGCAATTACAGTTCGAGCAACGCCAGCCTGAAAGCAGCCAAGCCTAAATCGCCCGAACATCCTTGCAGAGCTCTCATCGGACCCTTTTTCAGATCACCCTTCTAGAACCCGTATGCAGAGCCTTCGCAGCAGCCTCAAGAACCCTGGTCCAAACCCCCAAACCCCTAAACCCTAAGCCCTAAAAACCCTCAACACTTAACAGCAGCCTCAAGAGCCCTGGTCTAATTCGCCAGGCGACATGTGAACATCGTCCAGACAGGGCTTCGTGGCCATGGCAGCCGCTTTCCCCCGCGAAGCTGAAAGCTTTGTCAAGCCGGGGGCCGAGCAACAGTTTGGGGTCTTTAGGGGTTTAGGGAATAGGGAACTTTGGGGTCTTTGGGGCTTAGGGTGGGGTTGAAATAGGTTGTTCATGTCTTTACGGAGTTTCGCAGGCTGTTTAGTTGAGGCTTTAGCTTTGAAGGGCGACATAGGGGCTTCCAGGGCCTTCAGGGGCTTTAGCCTTGTGCCAGTTTGCAGCTTTCTGCTCTTGGGATTTTGGGTTTAGTGGCTGGGGGTTCTTTAGAGGTGTGCGAGTGTAGGGTTTAGCTTTAGGGCTCACCTTCTTCTAGTAACTTCCAAGAAGCTGCCTTCACACGAGCCCAGGCTTACACTACGCTGCCAATTTCTACATCGCCTTGCTACCTTGTCCGGCTCTTGATTTCTGCATGTGCTTCCACTTTGACGTCCTGTGGAGCCGAACAGAAAGCCGAAGAATGCCGCACTACTGAATCTGGCCGTCCACATCATCGTCAGATCATTCTTATGTGCGTGTGTCATACTCCATAACCGTAGGCGTTTATCGACACGGATTGGCAGCAAGCCCGATGCCACTCTCAAACCCTGCCACATCGACTGCACTTCCAAACCCTGCACCGTCCCCAAACGCCCCTTCCGACAGCAACAATCACTGCTATCGTGTCTATGGTTCCGTCAACAGCAGCATCTGAACTTCGCCGTTGCGGCTCTCAACCCCCAACTCTAAACCCAAAACCCTAAAGGGTTCCTACTAAAGGGACCCTTTATCCAGATTGCCTAGCCAAAAACGTAAGACGAACCTGTATTAAATCGCAGTCTTGAAAAAGCCAACAACGTCGCTCATTCATTGACTGACACTCACATGGGTTTCTCAGGATCCGAATATAGACTTCGACTCGCAGAATAGGATCTAGTGGAATGTGTTCCCCGACCCCGGACACCCACTCTAGAACCCTTCTTTCCGGTACATTCCTTGATGAAGCCATAAGCCATCAGCATGTCATGGACCGGACCATATCTGAAGGTATCTCCGCTCCTGCTACACTCAGACTGTATGCAAAAACTATACTTGCTGGACATTGCCATTGAAGAAACCATAGCCCAGAACAAAGGACAACACACACACACACACAAAGTAAGCAAGACCAATATTGGTAGAATCCTTCTTGGAAGGTGAGGGGACGTATTAGGTAAGCTTATAAGTACCACAGTTGGGATTGTAAGTGAAAGGTATAGCCGCATAGCCAGTATGGCTACCATACTAATACACTCCCGGACGGCAAGTTAGAACCAGCCAGGGCCAAAACCTCGGGGAGCGCCAGCCCCGCGCCGGAAATTCCGAGTGCGAAGGGTTCGGTGATCTGAAGGCCTTGATAGGGTTTGGGGGGAATACTTAAAGCAGAACTAGAGCAAGGAACCTAAGGACTGGCCTTCCCGATATAGCCCTGAACCCGAGAAACGAATTTCTCCCGGTGCGAATTTTCCCAGAGAAAACCTACACCCGGCTTGCCAAAGCCACAGCCCTAGTCCCTAGAGGATCAAGTGACTTCGTAAACAAGGTCAGAAGAAAAGCAGTCATACGCACGATCTCAGAAACACTCGCACCTCCCATCGAGGTACCTGCAACACCATGAACAACCCCCCCCCCCCCACCCCAATGGAACCTTCAACTCAACCCCAAGGCCTAAGCCCCCAAAACGAGTGACAGCTGCATCGAAGCTTTCGAAGCATCAGTGCAAAAGGACCAGGGAGACTCCAAAATCTGCTGATTCTGGACTTAGACTTCAGGCTGCCTACTGTTGATGATATAAATCCTGCATTACCTTAAGGACCCTAAACTATGGGAGTTATGGCATATTCCTTATTATGGCTAATGCAGGATTTATATCATCAACCGTAGGGTTCAGGGCTGAGGGTTCAGGCTGCTCCTGATAGTGTGTTGGGGATCAGGGTTCATGGGGGCCCTTAAGACTTACAATCGGGTTTTTTGGGGGGGTATAATGGCCAGGTAGAGCTGGATAGCCGAGAAGGAGATGAATATGACCAGTTATTAACCCTAAACCCCTAAGCCCTATTATTCCGAACAAGGTTTAGGGAGACGGTTCTAAGTCCTTCCGCGTGTGTGTTTGGATTAGGTTTCAGCCTTCAAGCTCAGGGTGTTCGGGGAACTATGGCGCTAACATATTGAGACATTCGGACTTAGAATGCTGAAGACGTACTTCTTGAACTGTTCCGGGTGTACAATCATATAAAGCCCGATAAGAGCCTTCATAGCACCAAGGTAAGTAGCTGTAGATTTTATCGTTTCTAGCCGAACAAGCACGGAAAGTGCTTTCTAAGGATAAACCCGGTAGAGATCCGTATGTCTCTTAGAAGCACTGTAAGCCCCTATAAACTCCTTCAAGCACCCCACATATGCCCCAAAGGTTATGCCATGAACCCTGCAGATCCATAAACTCCTTCAGACATCCCAACATATACCCTAAACCTTGTGTAATAAACCCTACAGATCGTAGAGCCTCCCTTCAAGAACCCTATCAACTCCTTTTAAACATCCTTCGTCCCCTAAATAAGCCCTACAGATCGTGGAGCCTCTCCGAAAGTCCCCAGGGGTTTCATTTGTCCCAGAGGTCCTTTGGACTCATGGAACTCGATGCAAACAGGCCTCTCAGGGAGTCCATGAACTCGTCACCCACATGGCCAGTGACCTGGGTTGGGTGGGCTTCGGGAGTTTAGGATTTGGGGTACTACGAGGGTTCTTTGAAGGCTTGTAAAATAGTACTGTGAGGGTTGCCGCAAACATACCCTGGCCGGTGACCCGGGTGTTTAGGGTTTTTTTGTCAGGATTTTCGTCAAGTCTTCGCAAGGTGTTGCACGCTCTCTATAGGGTCTTATACCGTCTCGGGTTTGGGGAATCCTCATATCCTCATACTCATAGGTGTCTTGCACGGTTTCAATTGAGTTTAGGGTTTGCCTCGTCTCCACGCTCAGCTCCACTACAGCCTACGTAGCCAGCCCGCAGTCAAGGAGGATAAGGGCTGAATTCAATGATACCTCGGAGTTTGGAGCCTTTGTTCAGGATTCAAGGGGGTAGGGTTTAGGGTTAGGGTTTAGGGCTTCAGCACCCTAAGGTCTACGGTTTATGTAACAAATCAAACAAGGAATGTACCGTGATTCTGAAAGTGTAGGCTGCAGCCTACAGGGTGTTGTCCATCAGCAGTCAGACCCACCAAAAGAACCTGTCCCCTAGAAAAGCGGTAAAACTCGGTGCTGCAGAGGAATCAATAAAATAAAAAGAAAGCATACATAAAGAAGGAGCCGGATGAACTTACCGTGCTGTGCGGCTCATACATTCCCCAATGCAACTTCTTGACCCGAAACTTGGACGGGCAGGCTGATGCTGAAACGGATTTGTCGACATCCTACTTCATCCTACCAGAGACTTTATATATATATATACACACATACATACATACATACATACATACATACATACTCGCCACAAGTGCCCACAAAACGATCGCGAATCCCAATCTGGCCAGGCCCCCTAGCCAGTGTCATCAATTCTTCCAGGCTGATCTCGCCGTCCTCAACCCAGGGGTGACTTCTTGTTTATGGTTATACTATGTTGTACGACTACGCTTCAGGCTGTTCCGTCTTGGGCTCGTAGGCTTCAGGGTTTAAGGATGCCTCTTTAGGCTCCTATCCGTTCCCGTGGCTCAGGATTCTAAGGTTCCGTAGTGCTGTGGGCCGGACAAGAACAGCACTGCTCCGGCTGAAATCATAACGTCATAGTATTGATGGAGGGCTTATTGGCAATCGAAAAGACCGCTGTCATCAAACCCTCCTCCTTTCTTTCATCCTCATCCTAAGCCTCATGCTGATCCTCCTCCTCCTCCTACGCGTCAACGACCAGCTGGATGCATCGAAGTTTGTTGAAGAAACGAGGAAATCCGCTCACGAGCAACAGGGGCCAAACCCGAACTACAAAATCTCGGGCAAAAAAACACTTGGCGCCAAACGAGAGCCCTGTTTTGTGTTCGTTCAGATGATACGACCTTCTTATTTTCCTAGACAGCTCTTTCTCGTTCCGTCTACACCTCGACGGACTCCAGGCCCAGATAAATTTCTTGCCTTCTCTTGAAGGGAGACCATGAGCCAACATGGCTACCACCACCACCACCGCCACCA
>CAJNJA010014603.1:0-11010 GCA_905231915.1 Symbiodinium necroappetens | reverse complement strand
GCAGCAGTGGCAGTGGCAGTGGCCGTCCAAGCATCATAGGCCCTGGTACTACAAGCCCAGGGCAAGCTTGCGCAGCCCCAGCATGAAGGAGCCAAAATAACCGCGAATTCTGTCTGGTTGCTCCTTATTTTTGGTTCTATAGTATAATGTACCTCAGAACCACTCCCCAAAACTCAATTCCAATGATTAAGGCCCCACAATGTAGATGCCAGAGACGACGCTCGGGGTTTCCGGGTCTTGCCCTGAGAAAGGCCGATGCGTTCCATATCCTGCTGCATCTTTGCGCTCCAGATTTGGAGCTGCCAGAGCTATGTCAAGCAGTTCGAGGACCGCTCTCTTCTTTCAGGTTTTGAGCCTTGGCGATGAGGTAGGATTGTGGGTTTTCAAGTACGTGGTTTCATCGTTTGTGCGTTTGGACTACTTCCCCTACACCCCAAAACACTACATAGCCTTGAGCCCTACCCTAAACCCTAAACCCTAAACCCTAAACCCTAAACCCTACCCCCTAAACCCTATACCCCTAAACCCCCACACAAAGTAGCCCTTCAGCCCTAACTCCTAACCGTCACTTCGTCCTTTGGGTCAGGGGACACGACTCTCGGGCCAGAGGGGAGGGGGCCTGGTGAGCCTCTGCAACTTCAAACCTTAGCGCACTAAAGTTCAGGACCTGTTTAGGGTTTTAGTGTTTAGGTGCCTGTTTAGGGTTTAGGGTTTAGGGGCCTGTTGAGGGTTTTAGGGTTTAGGGGCCTGTTTAGGGTTTTAGGGTTTAGGGACCTGTTTAGAAGTTAGGGTTTAGGGACCTGTTTAGGGATTTAGGGTTTAGGGACCTGTTTAGGGTTTTACGGTTAGTTTAGGGACCTGTTTAGGGTTTAGGGTGGGGAGGCAAACCCGGGTCTACGAGCAGCAGGGTTTAACCATGGGCCGACTCCTCAACTTGGCAGTGAAGGGTTCCCACAGGTTCCATTTAAGGGACTACGTAGAGGTCAGAGACCCAGATACCTATACAGGTCATTGGCTTCGAGAAATACACCCCTAATTACGTCTCTGTGTTCCCTTTTGAGCCACTGGTTTCAGGCTTGTGGTTTCCGAGGCTGTGAAAAGAGTTGGAGCAATCATCAAAATCAAGACAACACGGTTAAGCTTCAGAGGACTTGCGCGGAGTTTCAAGCAGTGGTTTTGAAGCTTCTTATTTCCTTGCGCCATACTTCGAAACCCAAACCCTGCACCCTAAACCCCAAATCCTAAACCGTGAGCCCAATCCTAAATGCCATACTGAACACCCACGGCTCGATTCTGGAGTGAACGACACGGTGCAGACGAAGTGGTCCAGGGGAGCCTGCTCGAAATCGGGAGGATGTGCCCCGGAATCTCATTGAACACCCCAAGCCCTAAATTCCCAAACCGCAGTGTCCCCAAGTAAGCCCACAAATCTTAAACACCTGAAACACTAAGCCTGAAAAGCCGTAAACTTGAAGCACCCGAAGCCCGAAACCCCGCACCCTCGACCCGATTCCTAAGCACACGAAACCCTACAACCCTCAAATCGTAAACACTCGAATCCCTCATCAGGGTCTGTCTACAAGATTTTGAAACGGTTTAGGGGCTAGGCTTTAGGGTTTAGGCTTTGGGGTCTGGGGTCTAGGGTCTAGGGCTTAAGGTCTTGGGTTTTGGGTTTAGGGTTTGGGGGCTCCAAAGTCCCCTTAGCAGGAGCTGCAAGTCCTCGCCAACGGAGTGATGCGAAGGCACCATCAGGAGGCAAGGGTAAGGGATTGTAGGGGCCTAAACAAACAGGCTTTTGGGGATCTGTTATATCGCTTCTATATGAGTCTAAATTAGATATAAACTTGGTTCAGACCAGCTTAACTTTTAGGATATCAGGGTTTGGAATTAAGGTAACAAGATGCTCGAACTTCAAATTCAACTGAGGGCCCCTGGCTCGAACCCCTGAACCCGCCGATGTTGATTCCCAGAAGAAGTTAAGGGTCTCACGAAACCACATTCTCGCTGATGCTCCGGTGACGATCGAGTATTTAGCCGATTGGCCTATGGTCATAGAGTGCAAGGGTAAGATTAGGGCTTACGGTATAGGGTTAAGGAGAGAGCACGTTGCCTTGTGCTTCTGAACGTGTGCCTCCGGGGTCCTAGTGTGAAGCTTGATGTTTGGAGAATAGTGATGACAGCAGAAAGAATACAAATGAGAAAGAGTAGACAACATGATCGGTCGATATACTCAACAGTTCCCTGCGCTTCTGTTGCATGAGCTGAACCTTCCGGAGTGAAGGGGAGTGAAATTTAGGAGGCATTTGGAACGGCTGTAATTTGCAACCAAGACGATTTTTGAGTCCTGCGAAATTCGAGCAGATTCGCATCAAGGTTTGTGTATTGAGTCCTGAGCCACGTCTTGTTTCCATGTAACCCTTTCCTGTGCACTGCATTCCTGTTTGCCACAAACCAGCTTTGCTGCATCTGTATGATTCAGGAATCCACCACCGTTGAAACGACAACGGCGGCAGCCACCACAGCCGCCCCCACCACGGCTGCAGCTACGACGGCTGCCGTCGTGCCCTTCACACCCGCCGCATCCACAGTGTCTCAGTTGACATAGCAGGGGAGGGGGTGGCAGGTTGGTGCTGTTTTGGGCGTGTAGAAACAGCTCACTCTTGCCTGATGATGCCTACAGTAATACTATAGTAATTTTGAAGTAAGATTATAGTAATTAATACTGTAGTAGTACTATAGTAGAGATTTTCGAGTTATGTATGTTATAGTAATATATGTGCCGCAAGGAGGCCAAGGCGCTGGCGTGAGCATGCGCCTAGTAACTAGCATCCCAACAAAGTCCCACAGAAGACAAATGGGAAGTTCTCTAACTTGGGGTCTCTTTTAGGGTCCTATTTACAGGAATGCCGCACTATTTTGGGGACCTGAAAAGGGACCGTAGTTTACAGAACCGCCCAACTACAGTACCCTCAACCTCAAGCCCCAATGCCCGGACTAGCTATTAGCTAACTAAACTACAAACTCATGCAGTACGTAGCTGACTGACTGCATGCCTGCCTGACTGACTGACGACCTAACTAACTAACTCACTAACTAGCTAGCTAGCTAGCTAACTGACTAACTAACTAACTAACTAACCAACTAACTAACTAAGTAACTAACTAACTACCTAGCTAGCTAGCTAGCTAACTAACTAACTAGCTGACTGACTGACTGACTGACTGACTGACTGACTGACTGACTGACTGACTGACTGACTCAGTGACTCACTGACTCACTGACAACTACAATGCACTAACTAGCAGACTCACGCCTGACAACCTAACTTACACGCATTTAGGACCGGAATATACCAGTAACATTGACAACATATCATATCATTGCCGCGGGTGGTGAACTAGAGCTGTGGCTACCGACAGTGGGGTAGGATTGGAGCCTGACCTTTGAACGGGTACATTCGACTGCGTCGCGGGGTTTGCCAGGGTTTAGGGTTTAGGGCTTTAGGGTTTATAGAGTATAAGCGGTACAAGGGTTGAAGGTTGGGAGATTTTGGACTCGTTGGAGTAGCAATGCGTGGCTGCTGAAGGTGAGTCCCAGTACGCCTACTTCCACGACCGCGCTCTGTCAGCAAGCTCCATAGGTGATCAGGGTTCAGCATCCACGAAGCAGCGAAGCTAGTCGAGTTGCCCAAGCATTGTAAATCAAGAAACTGGAAGACGGGCCATAACGGCTATGAGCACCTCGTGCCCACCACCATCCTCCTCCTCCTCCTCCTCCTCAGCATCATCGTCATCAGCCTGATGTTGTTGTTGCGGATGCTGTGACACTTGGATGGTGCACGTTCCCATCCTAAAGTTCGGGAAACTTCGTCAAGGTATTGTGCGTGTCGAGTCTAGACCCCCAAGCCAACAGCCCCAAGCACCCAGCTTTGCATTGACCCACACACACACAGAGAGAGGCACATCTCAGACCTAACCATCCTGAGAGTCATAATATGGATGAAGACAGGCCGGCATGACGAAGTAGCTAGATCATGAACCCTACCATCCGAAATGAAAGTTTGATGATTGATTGTTTCGGGCTTATGGGAATAAACTACCCAGAAGTGTATGTATCAAATTCCAAAATCCTGACAATCATCCCGTCCTAAGCCCCAAGCGAGCCTGGGAGTGGCAGAAAAGATGATATACAGTATCATTCCTTGGGGTTCCTTATTGTACGTACTATAAAGGAGCCCAAAACCCTATTCTAATTTTTAAGGAGTCCGAAGTGAAAGGAGAGTTTTACAAGGTCACCAGTACGACCACGACCGTCACCCAAACCACCACGACTCTCACGCGGCTCGGCTGGCCAAAATCGGAGGGCGGTTTAGTGTTTCGGCTCTGCAGTTGAATGGATTTCGCAAGAACCCAACCATGTTTAAATAGACTATCTTTTGGCATAGGAGCGCAACGGTTAACTAGGTATACTTCTGGGTTATTGTAAACCTCAGCAGGGCACAGGGCTTCTCGGCTTATCCTCCATGGCCCTCCGGGATCAGAGCTGCCCGAACAAAAGCGGCGTCCAGAGCACTTGGCGCTCTGTGTGGTAGTAGGGATTGTAGTCCAGGTGGATGTGTGACTTCACGGCATAGTTGAAGCCTGAAGGTTATTCTGGAATGATGGTTGCAAAACCACGGTTGGTGTGTCTTTGTGGTTTGGCTGTCTAGGCCGCCCCCAAATAAGCTCCTTAGACTGCCCTAGACCCTAGACCCCTAAACCCGAACCCTCAACCCCCTTTACTCCAAACCCTCATATCCCAACTATCCTGAAACCTAGATCAAAACCCTAGACTCGGCCAATCGATCTTCCGACGCACGTTGGACGTGCTGAATTTTCGTTTCTTCTTAGCACAGAAGGTAGTGTTCGGAGGACCACAGTAACGTTGAATAGTGCATACCTTTCAAGCAGTAGGCAATACTCTCAAACCTTGATCAGCCTGTTCAAGTTCTAAGAGCAACATTGCACATAGAGCTGCGCCAAGTGGTTTGTCGATGGCCCCGTTCTGTATTAAGCCCTCCATAAAGCCTTTGAGCCCGCTCGTATGAACTTGACCCTTCGGGAACCTAGTAGTCGACCCTAAACCCTAAACCCAAAACCCTAAACCCTAAATCCAAAACCCGAAACCCAAAACCCCAAAACGCTAAACCCTAAACCCTAAACTCTAAACCGCTGAGCCCAGGATCACAACCACGACCCTGACCAACACGACGACCACCTTCACGAACACGACGCAGCCACCCGTGCCAGGTGGGCTCTGCCGATTCTTTTTATTAGAGGCTTGGGGTAAGGGTTTAGGGTCAGGAGTTTGGCTTTAGATGTTAGGTTTTTGAGTGTAGGGGCTGGGGTTTAGGGTTTGTAGGGTTCGGGACTGGGGTTTGGATATTTCCCGTAACTGCCCAATCAAGCCTTCCAAACCGACCTAACCTATACCCAAAACACTAAATCTTTAGCTCCTGAACAACTTGTGATCTGATTCTGACACACGTCAGGCATAGCATTATTCCTTGATTTGATTGCAGGATAAACCCAAGGGGTTGTTAACCTGCATGTTTCATTTTGTTTAAGCCCAAAAGCCTAGACCGTCTGGTCTGGTTAAGGAGGGGAATCGATCTCAGGGTTTCGTGCTGGAAGTGTGCCCTGCGTCCGCGACTCCCAAAGGGTTTAGGGTTCAGGGTAGACCCGAACGCTCCGCCCCAAAACCCTACAAAGAAAACTAAGCCACACTTGCCTGCAGTTGCAGCCGCCCAGCCCAAAGTGGTGGCTGCCGCAGGCCAGTTTCAGCTTTCGGATGGCTGCGGGTGCTTCTCTTCGGTGTTCATACGTCTCATCTGAGTGTTCTAGATGTCTCGCAGCTTTGCTGGCTGTAGGAGTTCATAGTTTTTTTCTAGGATCTGCTGCAATGGCTTCACAGGGGGTCTTCAAGGGTTTTACTGTGGGGCCAAAGGAGTTTTAAAATTTGAACCCTGCAAAGCGGGAGTCTTTGCACCCCAGAACCGACATGAAGCAGAGTTGAGGGTTGTAGGGTTTAGGGGCTTTTGGTTCTTGGGGTCAGAAGAACTGGATGAGAGTTTAACGGTCTTCACACTAGTTCGATTGAGATAGGATGGGCCAGTGCGCCAATGACCGCCAATGTGTCAGGAAACTTAAATATGCGCCACTGTGTGTTCTTGTTTAACAATGTTTAACATGTAGCAACAGATGTTGAGACAGCAATCTTCTTAGTAATGCAGCTGCAGCGGTGTTGTAGCAGCATAGCAGCAAGAGCAGCAGAGGAGGGAAGCAGAAGCAGTCGCAGTAGAGGTAGCAGTGAAAGCAGAACCAGCAGTCGCAGTCGTCGCCGTGGTAGTGCTCGTCCTCGTTCTCGTCCTTGCCGTCGTAGAGATTAGTAGCATTCGTTGTCGCAGTGACAGCAGTAGCAGTAGCAGTAGCGAGCATATGAAGATTCATCTAAGTGGCAACCCTGATTCCTAGAAAGCCTGCGCGTTAAAGCAATCCACAGCATCGTCCATAAAGCTGACTGCCAATTCATAGACAGCGGTTGCAGTCGCAAGTCCGCCGCTTGATGGAGACGGCTGTGTGTAGTTCAGCAGATACAGGTCAATCTAAGGGGGTTTCCATATCAAGGTCCCTTCATTCAAGTGTCACTTGCCAATATGCAGCCTTTGGCTCAAGGACCCTGCGCCTCCTAGAGGAGTAGAAGGATGATTGATTATCACCACACCCGGAGAAACCAAGTAAGCTACCCTGTCGTGTCTCTCTGAGCTACAAGCAGCGATGGACTACCTCAGCATACCAGACTCTGCAGCCCTATAGGTTTCTCTCCCCGACCTTTTCGCTACCTCGACCTCACTGGATCGAAGCACCCAGCCCATCCCAGCATTAACATAGGGGCCTTAACAATTACCTGTATTATTTTGGGGTGCCATATTATAACTTTAGTATGATATACCCACAGAATGATATACCCCAAGACTGCATTCTGTTGATTAAGGCCCCTACATCGAACGGTTACAGGCTCTTTTTTTTGCACCTAGTGGCCTCTTCAAGACCACTACCGGGCTGTGATTGGAGCCATGGCTAGTTGGATGCTCAGGTGATGTGTCGCCACAGGGTCCTAAGTCTACAGGACCTCTATGAAGGGTTGCTACTCTATTCATGGTTTGGCAAATATCTCAGCACAAGCAGCCCCAAATAAGGGTCCCTGGACCCGTCCCATATTGCACCAGGGGATGACAAGAGGCTGCTCTTGACCAACAGCCTGGGCCACACAGCCGTGAGCCAGAAATTCTACAAGTCCCCAACCCTAAACACCAGACCCTAAACCCTAAGCCCCTAAACCCCTAAACCCTGAACCCTCCATACTCCCTCCCGAGGTCCTGTGCGACTGCTCCGGAGCTTTCAGTTTATGTGGTTTTAGGCTTCTCTAAGCCTTGGGCATAACAGCTGCAGCTCTGGCTGCAAATAGCCTTCAAAACCGTGTTCAAAGTACTTACACAAGCCCCGAACTTCCTGAGCCCTAAAGCTAAAACTTAAAACCCACGAGCACCAAGTTCTACAACCGCACAGCCTTGCAGTCTAAACCCTAAACCCTAAATAAAGCCTACACATAGTCCTTCTCGAAGATGCTCGCTCCCACTCACTGATGTTATGGTTTGGTCTGTGATCCTAAACCCTAAACCCTAAACTGTTTTTTGTTGCACACAGAAAAGGCCCTTGAAAAAAAAAAACTGTTTTTTTTCAGGTTGACACAGGAGCCCCTAAGGCTTCTATACCTTTCTGTTATTATACGGGTAGTTCCCTTTGTAGATCCCCCAATTAGTACGAAACCCTTAGAAGAAGGACCCTAAAAGGGGCCCTTATTTTATCTTGTTTCCTATAAGGCTTCGACCAAGGCTTTAGCGGAATATTTTCTGGGGTGCCCGGAGGTTACTGGGTTTAGGGTTTAGGGTTTAGGAGGTTCTCTTTTTGGTGGGAGCTTGATTGTAGGAGTGGCGCAGTGTTCTGAAGATGCAAGAAGGGATCCTATTTTGGTTAGGAAATCTCCGACGAACCATCTGCGCCGTTGGCGCACATGAGGCGACGGCATCAGTCGGATTCATTGATTGGGTGCGAAGTACCCCACGAGAAATATGCGGTAGAATGTTCTGTTCCACCACAGATGTCATGCATGGTTTATTATTGAAGTTATATGGCTAGTTACTGTGATGCATGTGCACGCACGCCATCTTGCACATCCAGGAATTGCGGGGCTGGCGCCTGCACCGACAGCAGTTTGGAGGGCCAGTTCAAAGCCCATGGGAGCTGGAAGCTGCACATGCACCAGTGTGGCCTGGAGGCATGACTCTACGCATTGCGAAGACTCTCAGAAGTGGCGGCAGTCGTTTCCAGCAAGGGGGACAAGCTCCTGCCCGGGCAGAATCTCGGCTGGGAGGCGAGCTGAGGCCCGACCGCCTGTGCTCGTCATCGGCCGACCCAGTCATAGCCGCTGCTCGCGGCCTCCCCCGGAGAGGCTCGACATGCTGCTTCCATGTACCCAAATAGTAGATACTTTGGCCCCAAAGTACCCAAATAGGGACTACTTTAAGGCCAAAGTATCTACTGTTTGGGTACATGGACCCTTAGGGCTTCATACGCGTGGACTGATTCCGAAGGAAGGAATCTGATGCATGACGCAGCTGCAATGGGATTGCACGGCCAGCAAGTGACAAAGAATGGCTTGTGGTTTATGAGTCTTTTATCAGTGAAGTTGTAGATTTGATTCTTTCGCCTGAGGTCAGGAACCCCTAAACCCTGAACATCGCTGAAGATCCCATCAGTGTTAAACAGAAACATCCCTAAACCCTATAATTCCAAAAGCCTAAGCTAAACCCTCAACTTCGCTAAACCCATCGTCCTTGGGCCTTTAGTGCACCTTTATCGCAGACACTTCTACACGGAACCTACCCGACTGCACAGGCATTGTGGGGAGTGGCTTCTGCAACGGTTTG
This sequence comes from Symbiodinium necroappetens, assembly GCA_905231915.1. Taxonomy (NCBI): domain Eukaryota; class Dinophyceae; order Suessiales; family Symbiodiniaceae; genus Symbiodinium; species Symbiodinium necroappetens. The sequence goes on along the minus strand of CAJNJA010014603.1, from coordinate 1,982 downwards.
TGAGGGTGTACGGTTTCTTGGGCTTGTGGGTTTGAGGAAGCTTATGTGTTTTAAAACACGATGTGTACAAACCCATAACACGTTCTGCCACCGGTTAGGCAAGTTAAGTTTTGAAGCGTTTTGAAATTTCAAGGGTTTCAATGCACAGAGGTCTCAGACTTGTGTAGTCCAGTGTGCTTGCTTCAAGGTCAGATGGTGCTGCGGTGTACCAAGCCGTTGCCTCAGCAGATTCGAGCACCCTAAACCCTCAACCCACAGCCCTACTGTAAACCCTGAACACCCAAAGCCCAGCTGTGCCACCCGCAAGCCTGGAAGTGCTTCGACCAGGCATGACCGAGCAGGTTAAGAGCTGAGCAGTTTGGGATTTGGACTTAGGGTTGTTCTAGGCCATTTCCGTACATAATTGGTAGGGTCCTAACCGTACCCTCACTGGTAGTCCTTCGCTTACGAGGCAGCGACCATCTTGGCCGAGTTCAGGGGTCTTCATTTTAGGGATCCTACTAGTCAGGTTCAAAGTAAACAAGGCTCCGCCATGTTCTGGAAATCGTCAACATCCCGAAGTAGGGGTTGTCGTCTTTTTGGGGCGTAGGGCTTAAGGCTTAGGGTCCTCACTGCGCTGTACCTTCCCTACGGCGCGGTACATCTTGCGGTGCACGCGCTTTGAGCAGCTATAATTCTCCGTAGAGCTCAACAACACCACGGGCAAACCCGAGAACCTGCTTGATCCAACCATCCAAGACCGAACCCCAAACATCGAACCCTAAACCCTAAACCCCTAAACCCTAAACCCTAACCCCTAAACCCCTAAACCCCTAAACCCTAAACCCCTACACCCCAAGCATCTTTTTATGCCTGTCAGAAGTTCGAAGGACAGGCCGGCTCTTCTTCAACACAGCAGAGGCCACCGAGCATGCCGAGGCGTTCGGCAAGGACGGCGAGAGTCTGGAGCACTCCCGTAGGTTGCCAATAGTCTCCACTGTAATTTCCTGTTTTGGTTTAAAAACATCTTTATATTTAGGATCTTGTAAGGTAACCCAAAAAAACGACGTACGATGGAGATTATAGGTGTTTTCTGGGAGCAAGGAGACGCGGTGTGTTCACTTGGCTTTCTGGAATAGTTCTTTGTTCATGAGCCATGGTCTTCTCCTGGCTCGCCATGACCACCCTCACCTGTGGATCATCAACATCATCAGCAGCAGCAGCGCCGCAAGGCCAGCATCAGCGTCATTTTCGGCTCCGTCAACCTCAACCTTCTCAGTCTCTATCTCGCTTCTGTTGTTGCAGTGTAGTTTAGGAGCCAAGCTTGACGGAGCACTCTTCGTCTTCGTCGTCTCGTAGCAGTAATGTACTTGTTGAGACGAGAGGTTTATGGTAGGTATTTGGTTCAAACCCAAACCCTAAACCCTAAACTCCCTAAACCTTAAACTCCCTAAACCCTAAACCCTGAAACTCCCTAAACCCTAAACTCTAAACTCCCTAAACCCTAAACCTTAAACTCCCTAAACCCTAAACCCTAAACTCGCTAAACCCTTCAGCTGCTTAGCAGGTCTCCACGGTTTTTTGTGGTCCTCATATCAAGGGCTCTAGGGTTCTTTGGTCCTCATATCAAGGACTCTACCGGTTTGTTTGGGTCCTCCTATCAAGGACTTTATACTATCTGGGCAGTACCCTGGTTTTCCGTCAGATTCCCAGTTTTACACCATAAACCCTATAACCCTAAACCCTAAACCAGATACCCCTAAACCCTGTAACCCTAAACCCCATACCCCTAAACCCTAAAGCATCAAAGAGGAGTATGCCAACTTCGAGGAGGTTGGCCTGGACCATAAGGCCAGCTGCCGGTTTCGAATGGAAGAGTGCGATTTAGGGCTTTTGGGGGTTTAGGGTGTTAGGTGTCCAGGGTTCAGGGTTTAGGGGTTCGGGGTTTAGGCTGTAGGGGTTTAGGGTTTAGGGTTTAGGGGGGGGGGGGGTTAGGGTTTAGG
>CAJNJA010014602.1:0-12125 GCA_905231915.1 Symbiodinium necroappetens | reverse complement strand
AAGCTGATCGCCGAGCAGGTCGACGAGAAGAAGGCGGAAGAGCTGGCCTCGGCCGCCATCAAGGACGTCGGCCAGCGACTCAACTAGCCGCTGTCGGCCGGTGCCGGCGATCCGGGGGCGCGCCCCTGGAGCCCGCAACAACGACGCGTTATCTTATCGCGCCCCGGTCGACCACGGCCGGGGCGTTTTCTTGTGTGAGGGAGGGAAAAAGCTCAATGAGCGCAGACAGGCAGGCGCCGGCGGAGGAGATCGGTTTTGCGGACTTCCTGAAGGTCGACATCCGGGTCGGCCGCATCGTTCAGGCCGAGCCCTACCCCGAGGCGCGCCGGCCCGCCTACAAGCTGTGGGTCGACTTCGGCGCCCCGATCGGCGTGCGCAAGACCTCGGCGCAGATCACCAAACACTACGACCTGGCGGACCTGCCCGGCCGTCAGGTGCTGGCCGTGGTCAACTTCCCGCCCAAGCAGATCGGCAAGTTCATGAGCGAGATCCTGGTGCTCGGCGTGCCCGACGGCGACGGCGAGGTGGTCATGCTGCGCCCGGACCAGGAGGTACCGCTGGGCGGCCGGCTGTACTGACCGCGCGGCGCATGGCCAGGCGGCTGGCCGGCTGCAGACCGCGCGCCGCCTGCGCCGCGAGCTGCGCGCGCAGGCCCTCGCCCATCTCCGCCTGCGGTACTTCCGCGAAGCCGAGCCGGGCGTAGTAGGGCGCGTTCCACGGCACGTCGCGGAAGGTGGTCAGCAGCAGCCAGCGGCAGCCGCGCGCCGCCGCGATCTCCTCCACCGCGTCGATCAGCCGGGCGCCGATCCGGTGGCCGGCGGCCTCCGGCAGCACGTTGAGCTCGCCCAGGTACAGCTCGCCGTCCAACGGCATGAAGAGCGCGAAACCGAGCAGCCGGCCATCGGCGTCCTCGGCCACGCGCAGCCCCTCGTCCTCCTCCAGGCCCTCCAGCACCGCCAGCTCGGTGGGCGCCATCCGGGCCACCTCGGGATAGCGCGAGCCGCGGAAGCGCCGCGCCGCCGCCGCCTCGATCTGGCGCAGGGTCGCCAGCTCCGCCCGCCGCGGCGCGCGCAGCCGGATCGGCCGGGCCAGCCGCCCGAGATCGCCGCCGCCCTCCATCTCAGATCGGCAGCCAGAGGCGCGCGCGCAGGCCGCCGAAGGGCGAGTCGGACAGGGTCAGCTCGCCGCCATGGCTGCGCGCCACATCGCGCGCGATGGTCAGGCCGAGGCCGGTGCCGCCGGTGTCCGGATTGCGCGATTCCTCCAGCCGCACGAAGGGCTTGAAGACCTCCTCGCGGCGCGCCTCGGGGATGCCGGGGCCGTCGTCGTCGACCAGGATCTCGACGCCGCCGCGCCGCAGGCCGACGCGCACCGCCACCAGGTCGCCGTAGCGCGCCCCGTTGGCCAGCAGATTGCCCAGGCCGCGCTTGAAGGCCTCGCGCTTGAGCGGCAGCGTGACCGGCTGCTCGATGTGCAGATCGACGGTGGCGCCCTCGCGCTGGGCGTCGCTGACCACCTTGCGGGTCAGGTCGGCGAGATCGGTCAGCCGCGCGTCTTCGGTCCCCTCGCCGCGGGCGAAGGCGAGGTAGCCCTCGATCATCCGCTCCATCTGCTGCACGTCCTGCTTGAGGCTGCCGATCTCCGGCGAGTCGCTCAGCATCGCCAGCTCCAGCTTCATCCGTGTCAGCGGCGTGCGCAGGTCGTGGCTGACCCCGGCCAGCATGGCCGTGCGCTGCTGGATCTGCCGCTTGATCCGCTCGCGCATCTGGATGAAGGCGGCGGCGGCCTGACGCACCTCGTCGGCGCCCTCGGGCTTGAAGCCCGGCAGGTCGCGCCCCTTGCCGAAGCTGTCGGCGGCCTGGGCCAGGCGGGTAATGGCGCGCACCTGGATGCGCATGACCAGGAAGGCGACGAGGAACAGCACGATCGACGAGCCGACCATCCACATCAGGAAGATGTAGGTGGTCACGCTGAACAGCCGCTTGCGGCTGACCTCCAGCACCAGCAGGCGCTCGCCCAGGTCGACCTCGATGATCACGTCCTTCTCCAGGCTGACCGTGTCGACCGCGAAGCGCGGCCCGAGACGCTCCATCAGCGCCGCCTCCAGGCGCTCGTGCAGGATCGAGCCGAACGGCGGCTCGACCGAGGGGCCGAGGTCGGCGCCGGGGATGATCTCGGCGCGCAGCCAGAAGATGCTCTCCGACAGGGCCACCGCCGCCTCGTCGCTCATGGCGTCGCCTTCGAGCAGGCGCACCATCATCCGCACATCGCCGGCCAACCCCTGGGCGAGGCGCCAGGTGGTGTTGTCGTAGTGGCGATCGTAGAAGACCCAGGTGGAGATGACCTGCAGCAGCACCAGCGGCAGCAGCAGAATCAGCACCGACCGACCGAGGAAGCCGCGCGGCAGCAGCCGCTTGAGCGGCGAGAGCTGCGCCGGCCGGCCCAGGGAGACGTTGAGCTCCTCCAGGCGGCCTGGCTGTTCGAAACGCTCTTCGTAGGTGCTCATCGCCCCGGCCCCATGCGAAACCGATCCCTTGCTGCAAACCGTGCCCCGGCGCGCCCGGCGCGCGCGGACCTGCGCCCCGCCTCCGACGCGGCCGCTGCCGCGCCGGCCGGGCTCAGTCGGTCACCAGAGCATAGCCGATCCCGCGCACCGTCTGCAGGTAGCGGGGGAACTTGGGGTCGGCCTCGATCTTGCGGCGCAGGCGGGTGACCTGCACGTCGATGGTGCGCGCATTGCCCACCTCGGCACTGGTGGCGCTCAGCTCCTCGCGGCTGACCGCCGCGCCGGCCCGATCGGCCAGAGCCTTGAGAAGCTGCACCTCGGCCGTCGAGAGCCGCACGTAGGCCTCGCCCCGGCGCAGCTCCTCGCGGTCGAGATCGAAGCTGAAGGCCCCGAAATGGACCCGACGCGGCGCCTGGGATTGCGTCGCGGCGGTGGTCGCCCGGCGCAGCACGGCGTTGACCCGCAGCACCAGCTCGCGCGGCTCGAAGGGCTTGGCCAGATAGTCGTCGGCCCCGCTCTCGAAGCCTTCGATGCGGTTCTCCACCTCGTCCATGGCGGTGAGCAGCAGCACCGGCACGGCCTGTTCCCGGCGCAGGGCGCGCAGCAGCTCCAGCCCGCTCTCGCCCGGCATCATGATGTCGAGCACCAGCAGGTCGAAGGCCAGCGAGCGCAGGAAGTCGCGCGCCTCCGCCGCGTCCTTGGCCGCGGTGACGCGAAAGCCCTGGTCGCTCAGGTAGCGGCGCAGCAGCTCGCGCAGCCGCGTGTCGTCGTCGACCACCAGGATGTGCACCGGCTCCTCCATGGGCGGCATTATAGGCGGGCGGCGGGGCGCGACCTAGGGCGGTTTACGACCGTGTGGACCCACTATGGGGGGCCCGCCGGTCGGGCAAAAACCGCCGCACCCCAAAGTCTTGGAGTGATGTGCTCCGACTTGCGTGTCGCGCTCTTGCGCTTCGCCAACTCGGGCAACGCCGCGCCAACTCTCGGGTGCGGGGCCGTGGCTCAGTCGCGCGGGCCGCCGGGGCCCGGCTCGAAGCGGGCGCGGTCGGGCGAATCGATCAGGCCGCGCATCACCGTGCGAAACCCGGCCACCGCCTCTGCCCCGGCGTCGCGGTAGGCCTGGGCGATGCGCTGCTTTTGCACGTCGGTCAGCTTGCGCTCCAGCTCGCGCCCCTTCTCGGTCAGCTCAAGCAGCCGCTGGCGCCGGTCGACCGTGCCCGGCGTCTGCTTGACGAAGCCCTCGCGCACGAGCTGGCCGAGCACGCGCGACAGCGACTGCTTGGTGATCTGCAGGATGGCCAGCAACTGGCTGACCGGCATGCCGGGATGCCGGCCGACGAAGTAGATCACCCGGTGATGCGCCCGCCCGAAGCCGTAGTCTTCGAGGATGCGGTCGGCGTCGCCGGTGAAGTCCCGGTAGGCGAAGAACAGCAGCTCGATCGCCTGGCGCAGCTCGTCCTCGCGCAGGAACAGGGGATTCGCGGTTTTTACGTCAGCCATGTTGACATATCTGGGTCAGCTCGTTACGTTTAGGCCGTACGACGGGACAGAAAGTAACAAAGCAGGGTTTTATGGGGTAACGATACTCCAAAGGCCCTCTTGACTCCCTGCTCCCCTCGGCGCGACACCTGCCCCCTCTGTCGGGCGCCGGAAGACAGCGCACCCGGCGGGCGGGCGAACCAGACGAGACGCTTATAGGGCCGGAGGACCCGTCTTTCCATGCTTCCCTTCGACGACCGCGACGGCTTCATCTGGATGGATGGGGAGTTGATCCCCTGGCGCGACGCCCGGGTCCATGCCCTGACGCACGGTCTGCACTACGCCTCCTGCGTGTTCGAGGGCGAGCGCGCCTACGGCGGCGAGGTCTTCGCCATGACCGAGCACCATGCGCGCCTGCACCGCTCGGCCGAGCTGCTGGATTTCCAGATTCCCTATAGCGTCGAGGAGATCGACGCGGCCACCCGCAAGCTGCTCGAGGTCAACGACATCGGCGACGGCTACGTGCGGCCGCTGGCCTGGCGCGGCAGCGAGATGATGGGCGTCTCGGGCCAGAAGAACCGCATCCACCTGGCGATCGCCGCCTGGGAATGGCCGGCCTACTTCTCGCCGGAGGCCCGGCTGCAGGGCATCCGCATGACCTTCGGCAAGTTCCGCCGCCCCGACCCGGCGACCGCCCCGGTCCACTCCAAGGCCTCCGGGCTCTACATGATCTGCACCCTGTCGAAGCACGACGCCGAGGCGCGCGGCTACAACGACGCGCTGATGCTCGACTGGCGCGGCCAGATCGCCGAGGCGACCGGCGCCAACATCTTTCTGGTGCAGGACGGCAAGCTGCACACGCCGTTGCCCGACTGCTTCCTCGACGGCATCACCCGGCGCACGGTCATCAACCTGGCCAAGGAGAAGGGCTACGAGGTGATCGAGCGGGCGATCCTGCCGGAGGAGCTGGCCGACACCGACGAGGTCTTCCTCACCGGCACGGCCGTCGAGGTCACCCCGGTCGCCGAGATCGACGAGCACAAGTTCACCGTCGGCGAGATCACCAAGTCGCTGGTCAAGGCCTACGACGGCCTGGTCAACCGCCGCGACGGCCGCGCCGCTTACGCCTCCATCGCTGCGGCCGAGTAGCCGCGCGCCGCGACAGCCTGCGGCCCGCGAAGCCGGTCGAGGGGCGGACGTCCGCGCGGCGTCCGCCCCTCGACCGGCCGGGCCGGCGGAGCAGGCTCAGAGCAGAGTCGGCCGACTCTGCTCCAACACATTAAAGGGGGAGCGATGTCTCGCGACCGGCGGGACCGCGGCGCGGGTCCAGACGGTCGCAAATCGCTCTCAGATCTCGTCGAGCCAGGTCGCGGCAGCCGGCGCCAGCAGCGCCTGGCTGGCCCGGCCGTGGAACATCAGCCGCCGCATCTCGATGCCGCGCCGCCCCAGCAGCCCCAGCACCGCCCGGACGGTCTCGGCCGTGCCGCGCCGCTCGGCGTCGTCGAACAGGATCGCCGCTTGGTCGCCGAGGTTGTCGGGAATCAGGTCGGCCACGCCGTAGCGGGCGAAGCGCGGCGCGCCGGCCGGGCCGTCGACCAGCACCAGATCGAAGCGCAGGCCGCGCAGCACCGCGGGCAGCGGCAGCGCGCCGAAGGCATGGCCCTGGTGGCGCCGCATCTCGAGCGGACAGTGGTGGACCGGGTGGCGCACCCGCCGCGCCACCGCGTCGCGCCAGGCGGCTTCCGGCTCCAGGGAATGAATCTCCATCGGCAGGCGGTCGCTCAAGGCGTCGAGCAGCAGCGAGCTCTGGCCGGCCCCGATGTCCAGCACCCGCGCCGGGCGGCCGAGCTCCACGCAGCGCAGGGTGACGAACAGCATCGAGGCGTTGGCGGCCGCACCGAACGGCCGGTAGATCAGGGGCAGATCCAGCCGGCGCAGGGCATCCTGGAAAAGCTGGAAGTAGATCGGCTCGTCGATGACCGGCGCCATGACCTTGGCCGCCCGGCGCCGCAGGAACTTGATCGGGCTCATAAAGCCTCTTCATGCAGATAGAAGCGGGAGCCTGTCTTCCCGTCCGGACCCGGCGGCGTCAAGACCAAACCCGGCTCACCCCGATCCGCGCCGGCGAAGCCCCCGGGGCCGGGGACTAAAGCACAAGGGCCGTCCGTTACAGTAAGGTACCGCCTGCCCCCGCCCCGCCCCAGCCCCGAGCCTTCGCCATGCGCCCACAGCCTCCCGGCGAGACCGCCCCCTCCGCAGCGCAGCCCACCCCGACGGCGGCGGCGCCGCTGCCCGCGCTCACGGACGCAGGCACAGCCGTTCTCCGGGCCCCGCCGGCAACGCTCGCCAGGCTGCTGCGCGACCTGCGCGCCGGGCTGCCGGTTGCGCCGGCGGCCTTTCCCCTGCCCGGGCCGTTGCACGCCGTGCTGCGGCGCGACGGACGGCGGCTGCGCGAGCTGTGGATCGACACCGGCAGCCTGGCCGGCGCCTTCGGCCAACTGCTCGCGCTGCCCGAGGCGGCCGAGGCCGACGCGCTGGAGCTCTGTCTGACCCACGACTGGCGCGCGGTCGCGCCCCCCGCCTTTGCCCGCGTCTTCCCCAACACCGCGCGCGGTCATCTCGGCCTGGCGGTGACGCTCGGCGGGCAGCGTCATCGCCTGTCACCGCTGGCCGCGGTTGCCAGCAACCGCGGGTTCCGCCGCTGGCTCGCGCAGAAGCTCTCCCCCGCCGGGGCCGCGCACGACGGCCGCCTGCCGCCGGACGCGCGGCTGGAGGCCTTCGCGGCGCGCCAGGTGATTCTGTCGCCGCTGACGAAGCCGGACGCGACGGAGCTGAGCCGTGGCTGCCGCCCGGTGCCAGCGGCCGGCTTCGACCGGGCGGAGCTGGAGCGACTGATCGCCGGCATGATCGGCTGGCTCTCGGCGAATCTGCGCGCCGACGGACACCTCACCTACAAATACTGGCCCAGCCGCGGGCGCGAATCGGAAGCCGACAACACCATCCGCCGCTTCATGGGCACGCTGGCGCTGATCCGTGCCGCCACCGCCCGCGGCGACACGGCCTTGATGACGCGCGCGGCGGCCAACCTGCAGTTCAACCTGGACCGCTTCTACCGCCGAGAGGGCGAACTCGGCCTGATAACCTGGGAGGGCAAGGCCAAGCTGGGCGCGATCGCCTTGGCCGCCCTGGCGATCCTGGAGCATCCCGAGGGCGCGCGCTGGGCCGAGGTCTACCGCGCCCTCGTCGCCAGCGTGGCCCGGCTGCACCAGCCCGACGGCAGCTTCCGCAGCTTCCTGACTCCCCCCGAGCGCAACGACAATCAGAACTTCTACCCCGGCGAGGCGCTGCTGTTTTGGGCCCAACGGCTGCGCGGCGATCCCCTCGTGCCGCCAGACGCCACGTTGGAGACGCGCTTCCTGGCCAGCTTCGCCTACTACCGCGCCTGGCACCGCAGCGCGCGCAACCCGGCCTTCGTGCCGTGGCACAGCCAGGCCTATGCTCTGGCCTACGAGCGGCTGGGGCGGCCGGAGCTGCGCGACTTCGTTCTGGAGATGAACGACTGGCTGCTGCCGCTGCAGCAGTGGGAGACGGCCCCGGCACCGCTGTTCCAGGGTCGCTTCTACGACCCGGCACGGCCGGACTACGGACCGCCGCATGCCAGCTCGACCGGCGTCTACCTTGAGGGCTTGGCGGCCGCCCTGGCGCTCGCCCGGAGGCCGGGCGGCGACAGCGGCGGCGACGCCGCACGGGCCGCCCTCTATGAGCGGGCGATCTGGCGCGCCGCCCGCAACCTGCGCCAACTCCAGTTCAAGGACGAGCGCGATGCCTTCTACGTCGCCCGCAGGGCGCGGGTGCTCGGCGGCCTGCGAACCGAGGTCTACAACAACGAGATTCGCGTGGATAACGTGCAGCACGGCCTCATGGGGCTGCTGAGCGCGGGCGACCTGCTACGCCACGACAGCCTTCACGAAGCCGAGGCGGCCTGCCCCAGCGGCCTCTCCGGCGGATAGGCGTAGTGGCCCTGCCCGGCTGCCGGTTCGACGTCGAAGATCAGGTGGATGCGTGGGCGGTCCGAGAGGTTGTGGGCCTCGTGCGGCTGCTTGTTGTCGAACGCCCACAGCTCGCCTTCGCGCAGCAAGGCCGTCTCGCCGCCCGCCGTCAAGGGGCTGCCGTTGGCGCTGTCGAGCACCAGGTGATAGCGGTCGCGGATGCGGTAGTAGGCCCCCTTGTCGATGTGGGGAAAGACCCGCCCCCAGGGCTGTAGCTTGACCAGCGTGACCCGGCCCAACTGTCCGCCTTCGCGCGCCGCGAAGGCTTCGCAGAAGCCGAGCGTCCGGGGGAAGCGGGCCGCCAGCCTGGTGCGCCGGCTGGGATGCACGTCGTTGCCGCTGACGCCCTCGGGGAACGGCTTCACGGCGGCGCGCAGATAGATGCTTTCCGTCTCGCGTTGGCATTTCACCTTGGTCTGACGGCTCACATCCCATAGCCAGAGCTCCGGCTGCGCGGTGACTTCCGCCACCAGCGGGCCGATGTCGATGCCGGCGGCCAGCTTCTTGAAGTGCTTCATGCCTGCGGTCTCCCAATCACAGTCCCCGACGCGCCGACGCCAGGATCGCAATCCCCCCGCGCGACAAGGGGGCGAGCGGAGGGCGGCTCCCCCAGGAGCCGCCCGCGCCCGGATCAGGTGTCGTTGCCGGCGTTGAAGCCGTCATCGCCGTCACCATCACCATCGCCATCGCCATCGCCATCGCCATCGCCGTCGCCATCGCCGTCGCCGTCGCCGTCGCCGTCACCATCGCCATCGCCATCGCCGTCGCCGTCACCATCGCCATCGCCATCGCCATCGCCATCGCCGTCGCCGTCGCCGTCGCCGTCACCATCGCCGTCGCCATCGCCGTCACCGTCGCCGTCGCCGTCACCGTCGCCGTCACCATCGCCATCGCCATCGCCGTCGCCGTCACCATCGCCGTCACCGTCGCCGTCGCCATCGCCGTCGCCGTCACCGTCACCGTCGCCACCATCGTCGGCCACGGCCAGCTTGGGCAGCAGGGCGCCATCGAGGGCCAGGCTGAGCGGCGCGGCCATCAACCCCAGGGCCAGCAGGCTGGCCCCGGTCAGCATCGCCATCCGGCGGGGCAACGGCGCGCCGGCCGCAGCATCGCCGGACGCCGCCCCGCTCTGCGGCAGGACCGTGGAGACGGTGGTGTCCAGCAGGGTCGTCTTGTAGGTCGGGTTTCGGGTCATCGGGGGGCTCCTGTCTGTTGTCTGCCGCAGCGGGTCAGCCGCGCATCCTCTGCGAGAGTTCCGGAGCCAGCCTGCCGCCAGCCCCACGCGAACGGTCCGACAACGGGGCAGGGGGACCGCTTATTCCCCGCCCCGGCACCGGGCGAGCCCCGGGGGCGCCTGACGGCGCCGGGCGGTCTAATCACAGGTCGGGTCCGCCTGCAGCAATCCGTGACCGAAGACCGGATCGAAGCCGGCCCGCCCCAGGTCGCGGGCCGCGCGCTCGAGCCGACGCCGCAACTCGGCCGCTGGCGGCCGCCCCGCGCGCGCCGACAGATCGGCGGCGGCGGCCGTCACGAAGGCCGCGGCGTAGGAGGTGCCGCTGCGCGGGGCACCGCCGGCGATGGTGGGCGCCCAGACGTCGACGCCCGGGGCGGCGAGCGAGAGATAGGAGCCACGGTTGGCACGGCGGAAGGGGCGCAGGTCGCGGTCGACGGCGGTGACCGCCAGCACCTCGGGGTAGGCGGCCGGGTAGGCCGGTCCGGCGGCCGGGCCGGCGTTGCCGGCCGCGGCCACCACCAGGGTGCCGCGCCGTGCCAGCGCAGCCACGGCCCGCTCGATCAAGGGGTTGGGCGGGCCGGTCAAGCTCATGTTGATCACCGCCAGGTCGAAGCCGGCCAACCAGTCGAGCCCCTGCAGGATATCGACCGTGCTGGCGGCCGGCAGGCCCGCGTCGTCGCGGTGGAACACCTCGGCGGCATAGAGGGTCGCCGCGGGCAAGAGGCCCGGGGTCTCACTGCCCACCGCGCCGACCAGCAGGCCGGCGATCGCCGTGCCGTGGCCCGACAGGGCGGCCGGCCGGCGCTGCTCGTTGAACCGGCGGCCGCGAATGCGCTGCCCCGCCAGGGCCGGCGCGCCCGTCTCGACCGCCGTGTCGATCATGCCCACGGCCAGACCGGCGCCACAGGTCGCCCCGGCTTCGGTCGGCGGGCGCCAGCCGACCAGGTCCTTCTGGGCGCAGGCCGGTCCGCGACAGGCGGGCTGTGCCAGCCGATAGAGATGGTTGGCGGCCAGCGCCGTGGCCCCGAGCCCGCCCAGGGCGGCCTCGGCCGCGCCGGGCGCACGCCCGCCCAGGGCGAAACCGGTGACGGACAGGCCGAGATTGTCGTAGCGCGCGACCAGGCGCGGCGTCAGGCCGAGCCGAGCCGCCGCCGCGACCAACTCCGGCGTGGCGTCGAGTGCCAGCAGATCGCCGGCATGGGGGCCGTCGCCGCCGTCACCGGCGCCACTCGCCGCTCCCGGGGCCGCCGCCTCGACCGCCTGCGCAGCGTCGCTGTCGTCCTCCGCCCCCATCGCGTCGTCGTCGCCCTCGTCATCGCCGTCGCCATCACCGTCGCCGTCCCCGCCCCCATCGCCGTCGCCATCCCCGTCGCCATCGCCATCGCCATCACCGTCCCCGTCGCCGTCGCCATCCCCATCGCCGTCCCCATCGCCGTCCCCATCGCCATCCCCATCGCCATCCCCATCGCCATCCCCGTCGCCATCCCCATCGCCGCCGTCGTCGGCGAAAACCGGCGGCGGGCCGAGCTGGAGCGGCGGAGCCAAGGGCAGGGCGCGCGGATCGAACAGCAGGAAGGACAGCAGACAGACGCCGGCGAGCAGTGCTTGCCGGCGCCCCTGGGCGGACGCGCGCCGCGACACGGGGCCGCGGCGCCGGAGAAGCTGGTCGGTGCAGCTATCGGATTGGGGCATGACGCGAGCGGTCCCGGGACAGACGAAAACGGCAAGCAACAACGTTTCGGCGCCCGCGTCTATTCCCCCGACCGCCCATGCGCCCCGCGCGCGCGTCTGCACGCCCCCGCTCCCGGCCCTTTCCTGCGGCCGCGCCAAGGGCCTTGGGAATAGGCCGGCCTGCTGGCACGTTGTGATCCTGGCGCCCCGTCTTGTGATCTTGGCGCCCCGTCTTGTGATCCTGGCGCCCCGTCGCCGCAGCCCGACGCCACAGCGAAGGCGAACAGCCCCTTGGCCCGAGACCATGCCCCACGAGACCGGGAGATCCGGGAGCAACTGGTCGCCCTGCTGCCGCGGCTGCGACGCTTTGCCGCCGCCCTCGCCGGCACGCCGGCGGAAGCCGACGACTTGGTGCAGGCGGCCTGCGAGCGGGCGTTGACGCGCCTCGACCAGTGGCAGGACGGCACCAGGCTCGACTCCTGGATGTTCCGCATCCTGCAGACCGTCTGGATCGACCGCTGCCGGGCCGAGGCGCTGCGCCGTCCGGCCGGCGATCTCGACAGCGTCGCCGGCCTGGCGGGGGAGGACGGGCGTGCGGTGGCCGAGGCGCGGGTGGAGCTGGCGCGGGTGCGCGGCCTGATCGCCCGCCTGCCCGACGAGCAGCGCGCCGTTCTGGCGCTGGTGTCGATCGAGGGGTGCAGCTATCGCCAGGCGGCCGAGGTCTTGAACATCCCGATCGGCACGGTGATGAGCCGCCTCGCGCGGGCCCGGCGCGCCCTGGCAACCGCCTTGGCTGGTCCGGACGGGCCGCCGGCGGGACGCCCGGAGGCAAGCCCGAAGAGCGCGGAGGCCAGCGGCCTGAGCGGCAAGCTGGCAGGAGAGAGCGCATGAGCGAGCAAGACGCGACACCGGAGCGGCCGGCGCCGAGCGATGAACTGCTGGTCGCCTACGCCGACGGCGAGCTGCCGGAGGCCGAGGCCGCCAAGGTGGAGGCCGCGCTGGCCGGCGATCCGGCGGCAACGGCCCGCCTGCGCAGTCTGGTCGAGGCGGGCGAGCTGGCCCGCCACGCCTTCGCCGAAATCGCGGCGGCGCCGGTGCCCGAGCGATTGCGCGCGACGGTGCTGCAGGCCGCAAGCGGCGCCGGCGGCAGAGCGGGCGGCACAGCGGGCGGCACAGCGGGCGGCAC
>CAJNJA010014601.1:1319-12125 GCA_905231915.1 Symbiodinium necroappetens | reverse complement strand
AGCAGTAGTAGTAGTAGTGGTGGTAGGAGCAGTAGTAGTCGTCGTGGCAGCCGCAGTAATACGTTGTCGTCGTCGTCGTCGGCCACATCTCACTGACAGTTCGTGGACAAGCTGCCGTAGGCTTGGCAGCCGCGAAGGGCGCACTGGCACCTCCACAGGCGACCAGAAACTGTGGCAAAATACTTGTATGAGTCTTGTCAAGGGTTTAGGGCCAGAGACCGCAATGCAGCAAAGCAGCTCGGCAAACTGGAAGCCACCGGTGGTTCTCCGAAAGGATCTGTTGATGCCGGCACCTAGTGGCTGCAGTTTAGCAGCCTCGACTGTTTGGCTTTCCTGCGTTGTGGTGCACACCTGGATCTACAAGCATCTTGTCACTTGCAACAGCATATCTCAACTTGACAAGCTTGCTGCTGCGCATGGATATCATTTTCGACACTGCCGTGCATGCAACCCCTGACGTTTTGTAGCCCTTTCAGCCAAGCTGCGCTCGGCTGGGTCATGGCCGCGCCAGCTGCGAAAGGCACACTGGCACCTGTGCTTGGGCGACGTGCACCTACATATTATGGAACGTATGGACCGCGGCAAGCAACACGCTCCGATCCCCAAGCCCCACATCCCAAAAGCGCAGTACCTCAACAGTCAAAGCAGTGCTGCAAAGGAGCTCGGCTGACTGAAAGCCGCTGGTGGCTGCTGGAAAAAGTCTGCCGGTTCCTCGGCACATGCTCGGCACTGGCATACCCAAACTTGACAGAAAAGGAAAGCCCGTGGTACGGTCATTGCTGCTCCGCAATCAAGATTTATGAGATTCGATGAGCTCGTGAGAGGCTGGCATTTTAAAGGCAACTCAAGATGCGGCCAATTGAAACCTCGAGTCAGAAAGTGAAACATGAAACGAAACTCATAGGAACGAGTGTCCGTTTTATGTGGAACCTAGACCTACGCCATTACGCCATGTTCTCGGTCTGGGAAAAGATCCCTGATCCTGATCTAACTTTAGTCTCGATTCGCCGAATGTTGACCGATTCTAAGTTCTCAAAACGTGCTGTATTGCTAGCTAGAACTCCAACATCACAACTTGGGAATCAAGCTTCTACAGAAGTCCCACATTCCCTGTTTGCAAGGAAACCCCTTGATTCCCGATGATGCAGTCTGATGCAGTGTATTTCCTCTTGAATTCCGGCAGTATACTGCAATTGCAGCCAAGCTTCTCTTGGCTGGGTCATGGCCGCAGCAGCCGCGAAGGGTGCGCTGGCGCCTTCGCATGGGAGACAAGCACGTAGGTAAGCCCAAAGCACCACATCCTAAAACCTGCAAATTCCGCAGTCGGATCAGTGCCGCAGAGGAACTCGGCTGACTGGCAGCCACCGGTGGCTCTCGGAAAGGATCTGCCGGTTCCTTGCCAGTTGCAAATTGGCGGTCGTAGCTGCAGGCTTCTACAAAGCCATATTGTGACTGCGTATGAAACCATCTTCGAAGATGTCTCGCCTCTCCACTACTGACTGTTCGCGCGTGTCCGAACCTATGCCGTTACCAAGCTCTTGCAGCAACGCTTCATTCGGCTGGGTCATGGCCGCGGCAGCTGCGAAGGGTGCGCTGGCGCCTGTGTGTGAAAGTCGCGACTCCAACGAAGAGAAACCTTGTGCGCTCACACGAGCCCCCTAAAACCTAAACCCTGAAATCCTGATCCCGAAAATCTTTGACTCCTACCGAAGCCCTCGATCTCGAACTATTAACCCTCAAAGCCTGAAGCCCTAACCTCTAAACTAAACCCCAAACTCTAAACCCTACCAAAACCCATAAAACCGTACCACAACTTTGCGGCCAAAGGAGCCGGTCGGAGTGGAGCCTACCGCGGGCTCCCTGAAAGGGTCTGCCTCGAGAGGAGGGCCTATTTAGTGCGGCTTCTACTGCACTAAAATGGTGTAGGGTTTAGGGTCTAGGGTTCATCGAGCACCCTGCCCGGAACGCCTTCCCCCAAACCCTAAACCTGTTGCTCGTCCGGCGGGTCTCTGTGCATGTCATCACTTGTAGCAGGGGCCATGCTAATCATCACGAGAAAACACGGTGCATCCTGCTACGATTCTTTCTGCGACTTGAGCCATGTCACAACGCGTCACCGCATGCGGACTTCTGCACATCTTTGCACACCCGCAGCCTTGGTGAGTCCTGAAACTGATCGCTCAACACTCCTCCTCATCGCTTGGTGTAAACCCGGCGACCAACATGAATGGTCGTTCACGGTCACAGTAGCTGCACAGCCTGAATGTCGTTGGCGGGTCTGTAGCATTCCGCTGTCCATGACACCCAGCTATCGTATGAATGCAGTCACCGTGAGGAGCGGAACGAAATGGGCCGTCAAATCTTTGAAACCTTCGAGTGTCTATCCGGTTCGGTCCTCTATAGGGCTTCCCTGTTTGCGTAGCCGTCGTCCTGGTAATAACAGACACCGTCCTCCTTGTAGGCAAAGGACTGGTAAATCCCATTCCATACTGTCTATCCACGGCCGGTGTACGAGGTAACATAGTCTCCGTCGGTCCACTGTGAGGGACACAGTGACTGGCCCTAGATCGGTACCGAGCCGTGCGGGTTTGCCTGGTGTCGCTCCTCTGTGCAAGCTTCACAGCTCTGCAGCCGCCTGTGAGGCCTGTGTTTGCTGGGATGTGGTTGCCATGTCCTGCAGCAGGCATCCTTCGGTGAATGCCTGTACAAAGTACCCGCGTAGCTGGCTTCACATGACGTGGATGCCAAATTTTCAATTTTGGCGCCTTACTTTTTCTCATCTTCTCTTTTGGCGTGTGTTGTTCTAGACCTTTCGAGGTAAGTCAGTTACTTGCTGGGTGATTCAGAATCCCCGGATTGCTTCACCTTGCTCCCTAGTTGGAGCAGTCTGTAGATACAGACGTAGCATACGCTGGTTAGCTGCATGATCGCAAGATCTGACTGCGTGTGGAAATGGAAATGGGAAAATGGTCTCGAGGTCGTTGCGCTGGTAGTCCTTGGAGCACTGGTCTCATGATGTAAGCGTCGTCGTAGTTCTTCATTCACCGCTGCTTCCGCTTTCGTCCTCAGCCTTTCTAGTCTTCGCTGCTTCCGCTGCCATGACATCCACCACGACTTCCCCATGTCAGCAATCTTCTTGACCATCTCCCATATTGCCACACAAGCCACAA
Organism: Symbiodinium necroappetens; assembly: GCA_905231915.1. Lineage (NCBI taxonomy): Eukaryota > Dinophyceae > Suessiales > Symbiodiniaceae > Symbiodinium > Symbiodinium necroappetens. The sequence goes on along the minus strand of CAJNJA010014601.1, from coordinate 8,955 downwards.
TACCCAAACCAACGACCACGTAGAGCTCAAGCGAGCCATCGAGCTGCAGGTCCTCGTTGACACTTACCCGAGCTCCTTGAACTATCATATAACACACCATTATGAACATCAACAAGCTCTCGTTGCTTCGCTTCTTTGCCGTCTTCATCGCAATCTCGGTCACCTCAACAATCTCAAAGGGTATAATCCGCAACAGCCCTCGTAACGACTTGAACTTGGGCACGTCAAAGCCCTTTGTACCCAAATCTGCCTTGTGCAAGTCGCCCGGCACATGACTTATCGTTAATCGTTGAGCTGCAACCTCCTGGCATAGAAAACGTGCACATAGCCTTAAGTGGCGTGTCTTCCAGCTCCCGGGTGCCTCCGAAGCCAAACCCTGCACCGCCGCATTGTCAATCTTCAGGCGAATAACAGGTCTCTCACCCGACTCGTTCAACATGGCTTCCACATCCAAACCAAGCTGCACAGAACTGACTGCCTTATACATCTCCGCCTCAGCATCTGAAAGAGTTGCAATAGGCTGCTTTGCAGCCTTCCAACAGACAGGCATCCCGGCCACTTGAGCCATAATACATCCAAACGACCGTCCTCCTCCTGGTGCGTATGACGCGTCTGAATACACTGTCAATAAGGTCTCCTCCTCATCCTTGACGTAGTGCAAGCCATACTCCACAGTCTTGGAAAGGTAGTTCATGACTCGTTTAGCTATCTCGAGTACCTTTGCTGGATTCCTTGTCGCCCTTGAAGCCATGCATGCCACCGGGTGTGACAACTCTGGTCTCGATTTTGTAGACAGCCACAGAATCTCGCCCGTAGCTTGTTGGGCCAATCTTATCACTGCTTCCTCAGCCGGCTTGACCTCCATGTGGGACTCCTCGTCTTGCAACCATTCCCTGGCACATGGCACCGTCAGTGAACCCGGTTTTTCTGGTACACCATGTTGACGAAGTAAGTCCCGAATGTAGCCCGCTTGTGAAACGTGGATCCCGTTGCCCATAAGACGAAGTTCGACACCCAGAAACCGAAGATACTCTTCAGCCATCCATTGTAACGACGAACACTTCCATTCCTCTGTAAGCCACTTGTAGACTGCTTCAGTCATCTTCGTCTCGGACAGAAGTAACAAGTCGTCCACGTAGATCAGCAGGATGCCCTTGATCTCGTCACTTCCTTCAAACAGGATCCGCCACACATTTTCTTCAGTTTCCAGATTCTTGAAAATGGGAACATCACCGTCCACAGGAATACGGGCATTCACCAATCTTTCGTTCCTGAAAACCCTCCACCATCTAGGAGCTTCACGAAGTCCATACAAAACGCGCTCAATGATCCACGTCTCACCAGCTGCTGCTTGGGGTTTAGGGTTTAGGGTTTAGGTTTTGGGTTTAAGGTTTAGAGTCCCAAAGCATGTTCATTCCTCTCTCCGTACTGTGGCCCCCTGGTGCAGCTGGGGTGCCCTCGCTGCCGTGGGTGCCGGTTCCGCGACACCTGTTAAGTGCTAAGGGTTTAGGACGTGGAGCTTGGAATTTTGAGGCTTGGGGTTTCGGGTTTGGGTTGAGGGCTTCAGATTCAGGATCTAAGGACTTTGTAGACAAACAAGAGTTCAGAAAACTTGCCATGTACGAGAGCAACTAAACCCGAAATCCCACATGTCAAAGCACAAGAGGGGATTGTGCTAAACCCTAAACCCTAAACGCCTAAACCCCAAAACGCTAAACCCTAAACACAAGAAGGGAGCTGCAGACGCAAAAACTTTCGGTTTGGGGTCTTTAGGGTTCAGGGTTTTAGGGCAAGGCTTTAGGGTTTTGGGCTCAGGGTTTCAGGTATTAGTGTTTAGGGTCTAGGGTTTTAGGGTTTTGGGCTTTAGGGTTTTAGGGCTTTGGGTTTAGGGGGCCCCAAACCCCAAACCCGAGTCTAAAATCCGTCAAGCCACGCCTCCGCCTGGAAATCTCGAACACTGCGGGATACAGCTTCCACGGTTCGGCTCTGGGCTTTCATCTTCGACGAAGTCCTTCCCTTGTCGTGCAGAGGATGTAGCAGGAAGGGATCTGGCCGCCCCTAAACCCTAAACCCCTAAACCCCTAAAACCCTAAACCCCTAAACCTTAAACTGCCCTAAACCCTAAACCCTAAACTCTGAAACCTAAACCCTAAACCCCTAAACTCTGAAACCTAAACCCTAAACCCCTAAACCCTAAACTCTGAAACCCTAAACCCTAAAACCCCCGCCCATTTTTTCCCTGCCTGTCGGAACCGCAGCTGCATCTGCCGCCTCCTGGTTGCTGTGGGTTCGGCTGCGAACATCGGCCTTTGTTTGATGCTTGGTGTCTGTGTAGGGTTTAGGGTTTGGGGTTTAGGGTTTAGGGTCTAGGGTTTTGAGGGTTTAGGGTTTGGGGTTTAGGGTTTAGGGTTTAGGGCGACATTTAATCTACTACATTGTTACTACATAGTACCATGAGGATCATTGTTATCACGATGACGACAGTTATGATTATGACTAACCTGCACAGCTTTCACTTTATATTACTGTTCCAATTTACTTATCTTGCTATTACCGTTCCCAGTACTTCATCCAATAGTATAGGGCTTCCCAACAGCTTCAACATTTAGGGTGTAGGGTTTTAGGGTTTAGGGTTCAGGGTTCAGGGTTTAGGGTCTAGGGCTTGTTAGATCGGCGATGCTGCTACTATCGACCCTGCGCAACGCAGGCACCCGGTATGACATAATATAGAGGCCTAAATAATTACCAATTCTATTTTGGGCGCTCCTTATTACAAGTAAAATATAATGGGCCCCGACGCCCTATTCTTTTTATTACGGCCCCTATATTAAGGGCTTAGGGCTTAGTGTTCAGGTGTGTTGCGTTTTTTTGCAACAGGGGTTTGGTGGCGCCTTGCATGAATCGAATGCTCAGTATAAAGTTTATTGCTTGACGTGTCCAAGGGGCCAGATGCTATGTTCAGCGTATGTTTTAAATGCTGCATTGGGGTTTCGCATCACTGATACAGAAGGCCCTGAACATCTGGGGTTGCTTCTCGTTCTCGACAATGCCTACACTAGAACTCCCAGTAAACGAACGTCGCCATTAAGCCTGCAATTGGTACCAACTTCCAGATACTGGAAGTTCCAAGTAAAGAAGCACTGAACCCTGAAACCTAACCCCTAAACCCTAAACCCTAGCCCTAAACCCCGCACCCTAAACCCTAAACCCAAAGCCCCAAACCCTACACCTTACCCATAGGCCCCTAAGTAGTTCCTTGTTATGGTGTATATTTAGAACACTATAAGGTACTCCCAAAAAGGAGCTACTTAGGGGCCTATGGGTACACCCTAAACCCTAAAACCCCCCCTAAACCTCAAAGCCCACACCCTCAAGGCTTCCGACAGCTAAGCGCCGGGACGTCCTCCAGGCCATCAGGAACTCCCCGCTGTCGCCAGCGCCTGCTCTTAGGATTTGGGGAGTTGGGGTTTAGGGTTTAGGCTTTAGGGCTTGGGTTTAGGCTTTAGGCTGTAGGGTTTAGGGTTAGCGCCTAGTCTTAGAGCGTAAGGTTTAGGGTTTTAGGAATGTTTAGAGGCCTTACTAAGAACTACTGACTACTGGGATGGGTGATTTGTTGTCGCTTGTTGAGGGTGTCTACTATAACTATGACTTTTGAAAAGGAACTCTGAGCAAGCATTCGTAACTAGCCCGACCCCTAGAAAAGACACTTGGGCTGGTCGGCTTTAGGCCTTCCTTTCGCTGCTCTCTCTCTCTCTCTCTCTGCTTGCCTTGCTTTGTTGGGTACTATATTAGGGTACTACATGAGGGTACTATATTAGGGTACTATATGAGGGTACTATATGAGGGTACTATATGAGGGTACTCTATGATGATGATGATGATGATGATGTCCATGCCCCTACTCATAGGCCTACTACTCCCTCGACTACTACGACTGCCACGAGGAATGGTACCTTATATACTTCGAGGCTGACGAGGCTTAAACCTCAAAGCTGGAAGAGCTCAGAAGAGCTCATAACCCCGAACCTTTATCCTACTTTAAGCCCCAAGCCGCAGTATACCATGCACCTCAGACCTTAGACCTAAAGGCAAACTTTTGGGATCCTCTGACTAGAGCATGAAACTCGCCGGATCACCGAAGGCTTCGACATCGAGGCCCCGAAGGGCAGCTTGAGGGTTTTGAGCTTAGGGTCTAGGGTTTTAAGGTTTAGGGTTTAGGGCTTACGGTTTGGGGCGTAAAGTGAAGGGTTTATAAGGTTTAGGGTTTAGGGTTCGCTATTTTTGGGTTTAGGGTGATGGTGGGCGGTTTGGAGCTGAAAAGCTGTTAGTCCTCTGTGCTGGCCGGAAATGTGCATCACATATCTGATTCTCTAAACTCTAATTGGCTCACTCATCGTCCAATGACTCGGTCCTCTTCTGCTCGGTACTTGAAGACACTGATGGGGCCGAAGGTGCAGGGGGATCCGCATTCTGACCCTCTTCAGTTCCAACGCTTCAGTTCAAACGACCTCATACCCTAAGCCCTAAATCCTAAGCCCTAAACCCTCAGGGGCATCTCGGATCTGCATCTGCAGGGGTGGAGCCTTCCAGCTGAGGCTGCGGACGTCAGTTTTGGGGCACCGATGCGTTGAATTATGCTGACGGTTTGGGGGTGAGGGTTCCGGTTTCTGGTGCACATGCCCACAGGCCACTGCGCACGAGTTGCAACGAGAGTTTCCTCTTCGGCCATCGGTTCGGCGTCCCAACCCTTTGCCCAACCGTCCAAGACCCCAAGCCGCTCAAATTCCAAAACCCCAAACCCAAAAATCCTATACGTGCCGTAAGCCCATTATTAAATTACAGGCCTGCCTGAACCCTTATCAAGCCCTCAAAAAACCAAAAAGTACCACTACACTGAAAAGGAGCACAACCCGAAACCCTAAAATGCAGGATCCTAGGCCCCAAGATCCCACACCCTAAAACCCTAAACCCCCAAATCCGAAAACGGGCGAAAGCCCAAAGCCTATAGCTGAACCCTTCATGTAACCCCCGTAGAGTCAGTGGTAGGGGTTTAGGGTTTAGGGTTGAGGGTGTGGGGTTTAGGGTTTAGGGTTTAACCCTAAACCCTAAAAACCCTAAAAACCCTAAAAACCCTAAACCCTAATCCCTATTTAGGGTTTAGGGCTTAGGACTCTCCCTGAGGTCGGCGCTGATGCTTCTCATCGAAGTAGAACCTCGGCTGGAGTCAGCAGGGCTCTCAGGATTCTTTGAAAGCCTTGGGGGCCGGTAGAAGGGATTTGGGGTTTAGGGCTTAGGGTTTGGGAGGGTTTAGGGCTTTGGGTTTAGGGTTTAGGATGACTTAGGGCTTAGGGTTTATAGGGTTTTGGATGACTTAGGGCTTCGGGTTTAGGGTTTAGGATGGTTTAGGGCTTAGGGCTGAGGGTTTAAGATGGTTTAGGGCTTGCGGCTTCGGCATAAGCCCTTACTGTAAAAGTTCTACTTCTTTAAAGCTGAATTTATCAAATTTTCGATTGGCAGACGGATCTTTAGGTTTGGGGCCTCAGGGTATCTGGCATCCCCCAAAGGCCGAAAGGAGTCTTTGTATCCCTGGACCCGAAACCCTAAAAAACCCTTGATAGTCCTAACTTGTGAGCTCCTTCTGCTCATATGGGAGTTTCCGAAAATAAGGGGTACCTTAATTTGGGGTCCTTATAATAAGGATCCTACTATTTAGGGTACTATGTTAGGGTCCCCTATTTTCAGAAACCCCCATATGAGGCTTCTTTGGTTCTCTCGGTGCACTGAGTCTCACAAGCAATACAATGGCTCTGCAATGTTCGAAGCTGTGCGCAACCCCTCTACCCCGAGCCCTCGGTGGTTCTGCTACCGCGACTAGTAGTATTCATGCGAACTGCCTATTGTTTTTGCTGCTCTTGTGGCAAGCCTTGCATACGTAGTCTCGCCAACATGGCTGAGATTATGCTTGCTGCTTGTTGCTCCGATTTCTTTCTTCACTGGCACAACTCATGCATAATCATAGATACTATCACCATTAGTACACCACAATCGCCCGTCCCACCGCACCGACGAAAACAATAGTCGACGATGGCGACCTTCTGCAACTGCAGCTACTCCTACTCTTACTCCTGCCGCTACTGCTTTTGATACTACTGCTACTGCTGCTGCCGCTGCTACTACTCCTCCTCCTCCTCCTCCTCCTCCTCCTGCTGCTGCTGCTGCTACTAATTACTGCTACTCCTGCTGCTGCTGCTGCTACTCCTCCTCCTCCTTGTCCTCCTCGTCCTCCTCCTCCTATTACTACTACTACTACTACTACTACTACTACTACTACGACAACGACGACGACGACGACCACGACGACGACGACGACTGCGACCACCACCACTACTCCTTCAGTTCATCCATGGCACGTGTTCTCCGGGACCGGCTTGCCACCCTTGCACACATGCTGTGTCAAACGCGGGTCTTTCTTGAAATACCATACAGAAGCCTGAATAATTAAGTACCAACCTTACCCAATCATATTCCTGCTTGAAGTTCTTCGTGATACCAGAATCTTCATTGGGCTTCCTTCTACTAGTTTCATTAACGCTCGAAAAACTAATGGTCTAAACCCAGGCAGAACCTTTTAAAGGAACGTGTTGGAAAGCCTGTTCAAGTTTTCAAGGTCCCTAGATTCTGCAGGAAATCCCGGCGTTCATGCCACAGAAGATGCTGCATATCGGGCGCTTCATAGTTAGACACGGGTTTAGGGTAGAGGATTCAGGGTCTAGGGCTTGCTGTGTAGAGTATTGGGGCCTTCATAATTAGTTACAAGGGGTTGTTGGGGGCGTTTTTTGCGTACTGCCCCCGGTACAGCAGCAGCCTAATATGTTCATATAGCATGAAAACCAGCTCTTGCTGAGTGGGGGCAGTATCCAAGGTATGATCACCATAATAGGAAAGCTCCTGTAATTCTATACTTGCTTAGGTCCCCACATTACACCGACTCGGATGGAACAATCTGCTACGCCGTGAGCAGGCATTCGATGACATTCAGGAGCTTGCAGCTGTTTCGTTCATGTCCTCCAATGGCATGCTTATTAGGGAGATGAAGCGCATGCTCTCATTTTAGTCCAACGTACTGGAATCTGCTTTTTCTTTCGGACACTGCACACCGACGTGACTGCACCAGTATACCCTCACCCCTGTGCTGAAGCAACGAAACGAATTCGAGCTCGTTTCCAATGCTCAACCCCTAAGCCGTGCACCTTGAAACCACGAATCCCCTGCCACACCCTCCCCGGAACCCTGGCCCTGAATCCTAAACCCTAAAACCCCCAGCCTGAAACAAAACACACGGAACACAAACCCTATATAAACCCTAAATCTAAACCCTAAACTCCGACGAAGAACGACCATACGTCCGAAACTCTACTACTCGAACTTCTGAATACTCGGCTCTGATGTGTTGGGGCTTTGACATTTATGGCTTAAGCTTTCGGGCTTTTGGTTTAGCCCTCGGGGTGTAGATGGCATACATATATATATATATATACATATGTAAATATATATATATATATGTATATATGTGTGTATATATATATGTGTGTGTGTATGTGTGTATGTATATGTATATGAATATGAATATGTATAT
>CAJNJA010014600.1:0-12125 GCA_905231915.1 Symbiodinium necroappetens | reverse complement strand
TTAAGGCTTTAGGGTTCAGGGTTTTTAGGGCTTAGGGTTCCGGGCTCAGGGCTTATAGGGTTTAGGGTTTTAGCTTCATGTAGGAAACTGATTAAGAAGCCCTGTCCCTAGAATCCAAAACTATTAGGGTTCATATTAATATAAAGAACCCCAATAAAGACCCCAGGTTTCTCAATCGGGTTCCTAGATTAGATGAGGGTTCAGGGTTTAGGTAACCCTGAACCCTAAACCCTATAAACCCTGAACCCTGAACCCTAAACCCTGGCTTTGGGGCTTACATGCTTGTTCAGGGAGTTTAGGGAGTTAAGTTCATGCAAGCTCGGAGGTGCTTGGACCTTCATTCGGTCGGAATTGGAACCCACCTCTGCTTGCAGCACATAGCTTAGGGCTTTAGGGTTTAGGGTTCAGGGTTTATGGGGTTTAGAGCTTAGGGTTTAAGGTTTAGGGTTTAGGGTTTAAGGTTTAGGGTTTAGGGCTTAAGGTTTAGGCTTTAAGGCTTAGGGTTTGGGAAACTGACGTGTTTGTTCGATGCTGTGCTCGAAAGAGCTAAAGCGGTTCTGACATGACAAGCTCCTACCTATACCCGACCTAGACCCTACATTGTATTGACAACCTTTTGAACGGTTTGGACCCCTTAGTCAGAAACTAACCGGGTACCCCCGCAAAAGTGCTGCAGTTCGTGTCAGGCTCTGCCTAAGCCCTAAGTCCTAAACCCAAAACCTCTAAAGCCTAAACCCAAAGCCCCTAAACCCTAAACCCGATTCCTCTAAACCCTAAACCCAAAGCCCCTAAGTAATCCTTGATCATTTCTGGCACCCTCAACTTCAACATTCGAACGATTACTCCGACACCGCCCTTGACCAGACCCTTTAATGGGTTCCTTGAAGGGTTCCTTCAAATTGGAAAAACACTCAGAAAAGCGTCATGCGATAAGATGAGTTTAGATGATGGACCTTAATTGTCAATGTATCTAGCAGCTTTCCAATCCTCTGAAAAGTCTTCAGTAGCAACAGTTGCAGGCCAGGCACCTTTGCCACCCTTGCCTCCACCATGATGTGGCCTCACACACGGTTTAGGGTTTCGGGTTTAGGGCTTAGGGTTTGGGGTTAAGGGTTTAGGTTTCGGCTTCGCACTAGTCAAGGCTCACGCTGGGGCTCTCACAGTGGGGTCCAAGATCCTAAACCCTAAACTCCTAATTAAACCCTACACCCTAAACCTTAGAATCCTAGAATCACCCTAAGCCCTAAACACTAAACTCCTAATTAAACGATACACCGTAAACCTTGGAATCTTAGAATCACCCTAAGCCCTAAAGCCTAACCCATCCCCACACTAACCCTGGGGCCCCGAAACCCTAAACCCTTTAAAACCCTAAACCCCAAACCCTCAACCGTAAAGCCCTAAACCCTAAACCCCAAACCCCAAAACCCCAAACCCTAAGACCCTAAACCCAAACCCCAAAACCCAAAACCCCAAACCCTCAACCCTAAAACCCTAAAACCCTAAACCCCAAAACCCCAAACCGTCAACCCAAACTTCCATGAGACTTACCCATAGGCCCCTAAGTAGTTCCTTTTTGGGATTACCCTACAGCATTCTAAATATGAACCATAAAAAGGAACTACTTAGGGCCCTATGGCAGAGACCGCTCCTGTAGTCACGTTTGCACTTCCCAGCACGTTGCTCCTCAAACGTCTCCCCACGGCGTACGGTAAGCGCCATGGGTCCATCGGATTCAGCTCCATCTGTCGAACTGCCACAGGATGTGTGCTCAAGCAGGAACTTTGAGGAGAGAGGTGTGCACCGCAACGGCAACCTCGATGAAGTTGAGGGACACGGGCTCCGAGAGCTTGCTGAACTTCATATGCTGATCGGCTTCTGCGAGATGCTTGATAGTGACTTTGGCGGCGTTTTCCTTTTCTGGCTCTCACCAAGTTCAAGCTGCCGCAGGAGATCGATCAGCTCACAGATGCGGAGTAACGATGAGGATCTCATGTTCAGGCGCTTGACACATACCCATAGGCTCCTAAGTAGTTCCTTTTTGTGGTATAAATTTAGAATCCTATAAGGCAATCCCCAAAAGGAACTACTTCGGAGCCTATGGGTATATGTCCTCCTTCTTCTGAGCCCGGGCCCTGAACCCTACCGAAGAATCGGTGAGCCATCCATGAACCCCGAAGGTCCATCAAGGAGGGTCTCGTCGGCGAGGGCTTCGCCCTAAACCCTAAACCCTAAACCCTGAACCCCTAAATCCCTAAACCCTAAACCCCTTAAACCCCGAAATCCCTAAAGCCTATACCCCTAAACCCCTAAACACTCAACCCTACATTCCGAAACCCTAAACCCCCTAAATCCCTAAACCCTGGGGTTTAGGCGGGAGGGCTTATCAGCCCTTCCTGGCCCTACGGTACTCCTAGACCATGAAATTTGTCTACATCTTCACGGTATCCATGGGCTCCTGAGTAGTTCCGTTCTATGGTTCATATTTAGAATCCTATAAGGTAATCCCAAAAAGGAACTACTTAGGGGCCTATGGGTATCTTTATCTTAAAACCAAGAGGGTCCATATATACTGCTACTATGGAATTAGGGCCCCAAAGCCGTAATAAGGATGGTCTCTTGGGGCCTACCTCCAGAAGTGTAGTATATACCTCTGGGACATGAGGTTACCCAGCGCAAGGTGCTGCGATGTCCACATTACCCCTACGGCTACCCATACCGATAAATAGTATATACTTCGGCCTGAAAGTGCCTATATAGGAACCTAGAAAGGGCCTACGTATATACTACAAAAGCACATGGAGCCTTAGGGTACGGTATATCGGGACTGAAGGCACCACAAGAGCTGCTCGTGTCATGGCCTTTGGACCATAAACACTCACAAAAGCCACCCTGTAGAACCTCCAGCTAAGCCTTAAACCCTATAACCCTTACCCTCACAAGGACTCATATGTTAAGGCTTTGGGGCACAAAGACCCTATTAAAGAAGGCTTTGGGGCTATGTTGATGCTAAGCCTTAGACCCTATATAAACCCTAAACCCTTACATCCCAAACATGGACTCAACAAGCAGCCGTGATCTGAGTGCCCCACTGGCGGTCTCCCTTCCCTGCAGTTCAGTTTAGGGATTTAGGGTTGAGGGTAGGGTTTAGGGTTTAGGGGTTTGATCTGTTTGGGAATGGCTGGGTGTGAGCGTGGGGGAAACGGGGGGAGGCGAGGGTTTATCCGTAGATCAGGTTTGTTGTGGCCTTTGTAGCTTTCGACACATGGGGCGGGGGCATAATGATACAGATTCTAGTTTTTTTTCTTGTGGTATGTCTGGAAAAGTCCCTAAACCCTAAACCCTTAAACCCTAAACCCCCCAGACCGCAAACCTAAACCCTGTAGACTCGAAGTGTATGCTTGGAGCCAATCGATTCGGCTACTTTTGAACCCCGAAGCCTACCGAGCAACAAGGGCAAATACAAATGTCCGGAAGACCTATAGCTAAATGTAGGGTTTACGGTTTAAACCTATACCTAAATGCAGGAACTCGATCAAGAATCAAGAAACTCCTGCCCTCTAACTCATATATTAAGATTCATATAAGAACCCTAATCAAGACCCAGGGTTTCTTAATCAGCTTCCTATACGACCTAGTTCCGGGAACTGCTGAACTGGGAAGCTCCAGATTGGAAGCCTTCCTTAAAAGTAGGGCTTAAGGCTTCTAGGGTCTAGGGTCTAGGGTCTAGGGTTTAGGGTTTAGGGTTTAGGGACAAAACAGGCTGCGGCTAGGGCTTCGGGGTTGAGGGCTTCCTATCCCAAAGAGCACCTGAAGGATTGGTTTTAAGCGTTACGTTTGAGGTTTGAGGGCGGGGCATGCCCCGATCCTTTGACCCCTACCCATAGGCTCCTTAAGTAGTTCCTTTTTGTGGTTTGTATTTAGAATCCTATAAGGCAATCCCCAAAAGGAACTACTTCGGAGCCTATGGGTAAACCCTAAACCCTAAACCCTGATGAAGCCGACAATCTCGTCGTCATACACCTTTCCTCGCAGAGCGAAAGAAGCTTGGAGGGTGGCGACTGTCTGAAACATGTCGGAAACCCCTAAACCCTACACCCTAAACCCTACACCCTCAACCCTACACCCTAAACCCTAAACCCTAAACCCAACACCCTACACCCTAAACCCTAAACCCTTCACCCTGTAAACCCTACACCCTGAACCCTACACCCTGCGTGCAACCGCCACAGACCCACCGAGAGGAGGGCCTCTGGGCTGCCCTGAGGCTCTGCTTGAGCCTATCAATAGGCTGTAGGGTTTCGGGTCTAGGGTTTAGGGTAGAGGGCTAAAGTTTAGGGCTTAGGGTGTAGGGTGGAAAGTTTAGGGCTAAAGTTTACGGTTTAGGGTGTAGGGTGTAGCGTTTAGGGCTAAAGTTTAGGGTTTAGGGTGTAGTATTTTTAGGGTTTTTAGGGTTTCGGGTTTAGGTGGCGACCCTTCTTCACTCAAGTTTGTGACGGGCAGTCCTGTCGCCGAGCTTGCGCAGCCATGCAAGGTCGCAGGGCTAAGGGCCCAGCGCCTTAAACCCTTCAACCCTACGCCCTATCCCAAAACCCTAAACCCCAACAAAAAACCTAAACCCAAAAATCCTAAGCCCTTAAACTCCTAAACCCTAAGCCCCCCAACCTGAAACCCCAAAACCCTAAACCCCTGTATGACCCGACAGAACCCAAAATTAACACCGAACGCCGTAAACCCTGCCCCCGGATCCCTAAATCGAAGATCCCGGGGCCCCTAAACCCTAAAGCCGAAGCCCCAAGTCCTGTACGGAACACCGCGAAAGTTTTATGGCTTAGGGTTTAAGGTTTAGGGTTTAGGGTTAGAACCTAAACCGCTACCTAAATGATCATGGGACTTAGTTATAACAATCAGGGTAACTATACTTATAACTACTTCTAGCGCCGAACACTTATAACCTTACATACTTAGTAGTAGTGGTAGTAGTGGTGGTGGTAGTAGTAGTAGTAGTAGCAGCAGCAGGAGTAGTCGTCGTCGTCGTCGTCGTAGAAGTAGTAGTAGTCGTAGTAAAGGGTTGTACTGCTGGAGCGCGTCGTCGCCGTCAGACGTTGCATACTAAGTTCCATGATCGTCCAACTAGACCCTAAATGTTAAACCCTGGACGTGTATACCATCCTAAACCATAAACTCTCAACTCCTACCTCGGCCGGCCATGAGACGCAGCATGGCTTCCTCGTTGGACTCTTTCGGCGCCATGGCAGCAAGGTTGGTGAAAGACTTAGGGATAAAAGACTGTATTTAGCCGCCCTTGGAACCAGAGTAAAAAATGTTATTTTCAAAAGGGCTGGGGTTGTATTATAAGAAAAATAAAACAAAATTCGTAAGACCAATAAAGTTTTGGGATTAGGGATAAGGCCGGACCGGACAACCCTATCGGCCCATACCATCCGTTTTAGGGCTTAGGGTTCAGGGTGTCTGCTCTAACTGAGGAGGAAAACATGGGGCCCTATGTATATTTCCTTGAACTCCCCAACGAAGGGGTGCTCACTTCTGGCATAGAGCTTGCTTTGCACATCCGTGTTCACCCGACACGTCCTGGAACCCTGAACCCCAAACCTTAAACCGCCTCTGAGCCCTCAACCCTCTGAACTCTAAACCCTAAACCCCTGAATCCGTGAACTGCAGAGCCTAGCCTCAAGCCAAAGGCCAAAGGCCCGGCTGAGCCGCGGGTTGTTCAGATAGCAGGTAGGAAAGTACAGATCTTAGGACTTAGGGAGTAGGGCTTAGGGTTACAAGTTTAGGGCTTAGGGTTTAGGGTTTAGGGTTGAAGGTTCAAATATCGGGAACCGACGTACATCCGTAGAAAAGCACTGTAAGGTCTGATTGCTTTCAAGTAAAGCTATCTGCGATTCCTTAGGGCTCCCATCATAGGAAAGATCTACCACACCCCAAAACCCTATTGTAATCAACCATCAAGGCCTCTATGCTATCTCCGATACTCCTAATGTAGAAACCTCATCAAAGAGCCCTTTCTTACCCAAAGGGTCTTAGGTACTGTTATGGGGGATACTTTCCCAGATCATAATGACAATTCCTAATACAGAAACCCTACATTCTACTATATAGGTACTTTGGACCCTTTGGGTTAGCCTTGTCGCCTATTGTGCCGGACCCAGGCATGGCCCTGGGCCATTTTAGGTAGTTTAGGGTCGATGGGTTTCGGGTTTTACGCTAGAAATTCAGAGTTTTTTGGGGTGTTTTCGGGCCTTTCAGGGGTTCAGGGTTTAGAGTTCAGGGTTTAGGATTTAGGAGCTCGAAGCTCAAGAAACCTTTTAGTTGCCGTTGGGCCCTGCAAAGCGATCGTAGTTGGCCAAGACGGCAGCATAAGAGTTTAGAGTATAGGAATTCTAGGTTTAGGGTTTAGGGTAAAGGCACGAACAACAGCAGCAACACCAACAGCAGCAACTCGAGGAAAAACCATGTCCAACAATACTGGCTGCAGGGATAATGATACTTCCTCATTTAACACCACCCAGTCAGACAAATTACAATAGTATACAATAGTAGTGGACCAACAAGGTTACTTCATGGCAGTGGCAACCGTGATGGACGAAAACATGGAGCTAGCCCCAGTTCGCTCCCTGAAAGAAAGCCACGTTATTGAAGCAATATGCCAACCAAGGTTAATGTTGCAATTCGCGGCATTAAGCTCATTCTATCTGGCAGAACAAAAAAGTTCAAAACTATGCGGACAATCATACGAATTCAGGCCCCCTTATTAAGTGTCCCATTTAGTTCAGGAGGTCGGTTTTGGTACACGAGATGGACCCAAAATCCAACAACAGGAGTACTTAGGCCCTGAGCTCGCGCTTTGGGTAACCACGAACTGCTCAGTTCAACACGCTGGGCTTCGGATTCATTTAGGATGTATATCGAGTGCAAGGTGCAGTTTTGGCAGTGCCCAAAGACTCCAATATCCCTTAATTGAGGAATATACCTTAAACTACAATAGGATCCCTAATAAGATTTAAGGTATATTCCTTAATTAAAGGATCCTAAACCCTAAACCCTAAGACCCTAAACCCTAATCCCTAAAAACCCGAAACCCTTACTTAAGGAACATTGGTATATTCCTTAATTAAGGAATATCGGGGTCTCTGGGTGTGTTTGGAGCCGAGAGTCCCCGAGCGCGGCGCCAAGGAGGGTCATGGCGAAGGGGCTCAAGTCGCCAATCCAAAACATGGGCCTCACAGCTTGAGGTTTTGGGGTTTAGGGTTTAGGGGTTTAGGGTTTAGGGGCTTAGGGCTTAGGGTTTAGGGTTTAGGGTTTAGGGATTAGGGTTTAGGGTTTAGGGTATACTCTGACTGTGACGAGGAACCCTAAGAGACAGAACAGCCCGACCACCACGTGCAATCTGTTGCGAGATTTCCTTTCCTGCTCGTGCCGCATATACAAACATATTTAGGGCGGCCAAACACCCAAAACCCCAGAGTTCAAGGACAATGAGACGGCGCACCTCTGCAAGCGCCGTGACTGAGAGCCGCCGTGACATCGTGCACATTGACCTAGCGGCCGGGTTGAGGATTAGGGTTCAGGGTCTAGGGTTTGGAAATGACGAAAGTTGAACCTTCAAAATTCAAGCTGGGGTACCTCTACAGCAGGTTGCTGCCACTGTCGTAATGTGGAGACCCACGATATAAGTAACACGAGGGCCTGAACACGCAGTAGTTGTGGTAGTAGTACTAGTAGTAGTAGTAGTAGTAGTAGTAATAATAATAATAGTAGAGTAGCAGTAGTAGAAGTATGTGGTAGTATCCATCCAGGATCCCAAGAAACCTGGAAATAAAAAGGTATGGGGTTGGTTTATAAGCAACCTAAGACTACAAAAAACAAAACGGGTCCACTGGGAGACCTACGGTTGATGATATAAATCCTTCATTACCCATAATCGGGTTTTGGGGTTTTGTGGTTTAGGGGTTTAGGGTTTGGGGTAGGAATATATACCATAATTCCCATGGTTTAGGGTCCTATAAGGTAATGCAGGAGTTATATCACCAACCGTAGGTATAGGATATCCAAGCAGTAGACCGGAAAGCTCTTCCCAAAGAGGCCTGGATACTTGGAGCAAGGCTCTGGGCTAATACTACAGGGACGATGACGGTTTAGGGTTGAGTGTTTGGGCTTTAAGGTTTAGGGTTCAGGGAATACCCTCAGGACTTATTTCGGTCCGCGTGTATACTTCGCATATCTTAGGGCATTAGACCTCAAAAATTACATTGTTTTTGCCTATAGCTCTGCTAGCTGGGCACGAGGGCCTTTGCAGTACGGGACTACGAGAAATCCTACACCCAATGCAGTTTTCATCTGAAGCCTAAACAGCCTTGCTACATGACCAACCAATCACCCTAAACCCTAAACCCTTATAGTACGGGACTACGAGAAATCCTACACCCAATGCAGTTTTCATCTGAAGCCTAAACAGCCTTGCTACATGACCAACCAATCACCCTAAACCCTAAACCCTTAAACCCTTAAACCCTAAGTGCCTGTGGCCCACTGCAGAAGCTCGCCAGTCATCTGGACCTGCGACCCGGAATCCTACATCAAAAAAATCCCTAAAGCCTAAACCCTACCTTTGAACTACCAAAACCTACCTTGTTGTAGGGTCCCTATGTGTTTAATATTCCGGGTTAACAAGGGGAACCTACCAACAAACTAGGATTTAGGAGTTGAACGTAGCCCTGAAACCCCTAGACCCTAAAGCCCCCGAACCTTCGCCCATGAAAGCCGTCCAAGCGTTCCACGGAGATGCCGCAAAGATTTTTTGTGCAGGGCATGCTCACGTGTTCTGGAAAGTTTGACTAGGCAACTTCATGTTATTAGTAGGCCAGGAACCCGGAAACCTAAACCCTCGACCGTTTACGGCAAGGCCCCTTGGGCCCAGCAACCTGAATCTTCGAGTCCTTAGACTTGCCCTGAGGGTCCAAAGGACCCAGGAGTTAGGTACTTATAGTTTCGGATAGTAGTTTATGTAGGTTGCGATTTCGGGGACTTGGGGGTGTTTAGGGGTTTAGGGTTAAGGATTTAAGGGTTTAGCAGCTCAGGGGTTTAGGGTTTAAGGTTTAGGCATGCAGGGGTTAATTACTATTTGGGAGATGATATGATTGTTAAGTACTTGGACCCTTGCATTGAGATGGGTTTAGGGTTTATGGGCTAGAGCAGAGTTGTGGAGAACATAAGCAGAGTTTTGGAGCGCATGATCGGATAACTGCGTCGGAACCATGATGGGGAGATACCAAAATCACTCGCTACTCTATACCCTAAACTCCCTAAACCCTAAGCCCTTAACCCTGTAATCGGATATACGATTTAACATATACTGCAAGACCTAGTGTGACCGGTATGGGCTAATGCATGATAATACTACACCCCGAATCGAACGTGAAAGCCCTATACCCTCCTACATCCTCACAGCCCGGACCCTGAAAGCATAGGGAGTTTAGGGTTTTAGGGTTTAGGGTTTGGGGTTCAGGGTTTAGGGGTTTAGGGGTTTTAGGTTTAGGGGTTTAGCGGTTTAGGGGTTTTTAGGGTTCAGGGTTTGCTTCGAAAGGATTCCTTTTGAAGGTTCTCTGAAGGTGCTTCCTATAAGCTGAGGGTAGGAAAAGGGCGCTAGATATGAGGGTACAATACCCTGAGGGCTTAAGGTTTGCGGTCAAGGGCCCATTCACCTATATTAGCTTATACCCCGTATCCTAAATTAAACCCTAAAGCCTTTAAACCCTGAAGCCCTAAAGCCCTAGACCCTAAATCCCTAAACACTAAAGCCCTAAACCCTAAAGCCCTAAACCCTAAAACCCTAAAGCCTAAAATTAAAACCTAAAACCCGAAATCCCTAAACCCTGAAACCCTTAATCCCTAAATCCAAAAACCCTAAATACTAAAGCCCTAAAACCCTAAACCCTAAACCCCAAATCCCTTAACTCTGAATCTTTCAAATCCATAAACTCGGAATCTTTCAAAGCCGTAAATCTTAGCTGCGCGCCGCCAGGCAGAATGCCCCTGGATCGCAATCGTCGGAGGTTACGGCCTGGAGTCTACAAACAAAAACCCCTGTCTTAAGGGAAATCCTCGGGTTAAGGATTTCGGGTTAGGGTTTAGGGTTTAGGGTTTATGGTTTGCAGTAGCGTTTAGGGTTTGGGGGATTAGGGTTTGGGTTTAGGGTTTGGCTCTGAGTGCCGTACTGAGCCCTAATCCCTAAACCCCCTAGATCCTCTAAACCCTGAGCGCTAAATCTTGACCAGAAGCATGTTGAGGGGCCCAGTACCACTTCCCGATTCCATCTTGTTCAATGCAGGGTGCTGACGAAGTCGGAAAGGACTTGTACTAGGCCTGCAAGGGAATTCCTAGACCTCACAAAGTAGCATCTTTTTCGAAATGTTTTTGTGGTCAGGATCCTACACGAAGAACCTAAGACAACAGAACAAGGCTACTTCTTGTTATAGTCAGACCCTTATATCAGCTCTTTCCGCTCTCGGCGTGGAACTTCAGTTGCATTAAACTCTGCCGCAACGTATTCTCCACGGGAAGACACCCCGCGGCATAACACAGCCCAGTACAGTACAGTATAGTGTAACCCGAAACCCTAAACCGTTAGAGAAAACCTTAAATCCTTAAAACAATGCCTTTAAAGCTCCCTCAGAGAACCGTCGCTGAAACCTTTGACGACTCTTTGGTACCCCTGATTGTAATCCATAAAGGATCCTCATAGAAGCCTAGAAAAGAACCCTTACAAGGAACCGAGGCATTCGCTATCATGAGCGGAACTGGCGCTTCACGCCAGCCTTTGCCACCTCGGCTGCTATACCAAAACCCAGGGCTTTAAGTCTTGGGGTTTAGGGTCTCAGGCGGGAGTCCTATCCGATGTTCTTTATGGGTTCCTTTTCAGGTGCTGTCGGGGTTTACGGCTGATGAGGGCTCAGCTGTTCTCAACTTGGTTCAGCTGTTGCCTTAGAAGGTTTAAGTCTGAGGCCAAGATCTTTGGGGCTCAGAGATACCGGGTGACAATCCCAAAGGCTCCATGTACCCATATAGTAGATACTTAGGCCTTAAAGGGGTCCCTTATCGGCACTTTAGTGCCAAAGCCTTGCGAAGCTTTAAAGCGAGTTTTCGATTGGAGATTGCTGCTTAAGGTTTAGGGTTTAAGGCGTTGTAGGTTCAGGGCTTAGGGTTTAGGACTTTGTGGGTTTAGGAGGGTTTAAGGTTCAGCCACTCCATATACCTAAGGAAAAGAAGACTGTTCGCAGTCCTCCAGCATCCGACCATAAGTATGTTTCAGATATGTAGACAGATATACACGCAGGCGGACGGTTCACGTATACATATTGCTATCGAAGGCACATATATATATATATAGATATATATAGATATATATATATAGGTCAAGATATAGATATAGATATAGATATAGATATAGATACAGATATAGATATAGATATAGATGTAGTTTTAGATATAGACATAGATATAGATATATAGATATCAATATAGATATAGATATCGATATCGATATAGATATATAGATATAGATATACACACATATGCTTGTTCATATAAACATAACTGTACATACAGCAAGAGTAAGAGAGAGACATCCTACACACTCCCTGATTTAATTTCGCCCTTGGGCCAGGTGCCTTTGCGCACGGCGTCCTCCCAGTGACCACTGCCACGACCCCGCAGACGAACCTGCTTTTCAGCCGCAAGAGTCTTACGGTTTTGGGGTTTGGGGCATGGTTTGAACATTATATTCCAGAAGGCTTGTGTAGGTAGCAATTGTCATGGCGTTTTTCGTGCTCGAGATTTGTGAAGGTTACTATACTACTATACTATACAGATACATACATATTCATGTATCTATCTATATATATATACATACACTATATGCGTATACACCTAATATGTACACATATCTATATATATATGTATATATATATATTTACGCACACATATGTACAACCTGCCTGTATTAGAAAACGGAATCTACATTACTAAACACATGAGTGAAGAGATGAACAAATGCAATAGTGAACAGTTAAACACACACACACACACACGCGCACACACATAAA
>CAJNJA010014598.1:0-37733 GCA_905231915.1 Symbiodinium necroappetens | reverse complement strand
GCGTGCGTGCGTGCGCGTGTGCGTGCTTGCGCGTGCGTGCACGTGTGCGTGTGCTTCTCCGACAGGGCGATTACTACCAGTACGAGTACGTCGCCCAGACCCTCACGGGCCTGCCCCTGAACACCACGGATCTTGTCCAGGGCCTTCACGTGAGTTGAGTTGTGGGCTTAGGTGCCATTTGTGGCTTTGGCTTTGAGAACGGGGGCTCCTCAACGCAAGAGCATATCAAGACATTTCAGGAGCACAGCACCGAGACCCACCACTGCCTTGTCATTGTCCCCGGCGGCTTTCTGCCCCGCCTCGAGGATCAACTTATAGACCTCAGTGATGTGTGTTTCGTGTAGCCTACTTCAGTTCAGTGTGAAGAGCAGATGCCAGACATGTGAAAATAGTAATGAAATCTGAATGAAACCTCTGCTTTCGTTGCATTCGCCGCGGGCCTTCTGGAAAGAAGTGATGTTCTCAACCGCCTCGCCCTTCCTCATATCTGCCTCCTGGGCACCGCGGAAAGGAAGAAGCCCCCAAGACCTAAACCACTTCGGATCGCCTCTCGAAGATCCTTGGCGACCTTCTGGCCCTAACAAAGCAAAAAATGACAACGGCTCTGAGACTCGTTAAAATGCCCCGGAAGAACTTTGTCAAAACATCCCAGCCTTCAGCTTGGCCTCGATGATCTCTTTCTCCTTCTCCCGTATCTTCTTTTGGAAACTGGGCCAATATGAGGATGGGCACTCGAGAGAGACTCGAACAATGGGAGGAGATGCGAGGCTGAGAGCTCGGCTCGTCACGCTGCCTCGAAATGTCCCGCTGCAGCCTGTCAACCTGATGGCGACTTTCGCGCTCCGATGCCAGCAAGATCCAGCAAGCATGTGCAAAAGCCGAATTGCGAAAAAGTCCACCTGCACAGTTCTGCTGCAGCGCGCGCTTTCTAGTTTTCGATAGCCAAACCCCTCACTGCGAGGGTGCGTCTGAGTAGCGACGGCCCAGTATGAGACTAAAGACACCGACTAGCGGACTAGCGGCAGCTCACACACTGAGGCCTCACTTGCCAGACGTTCCCAAATGTAGCCTCCCCTCCGAGCCCTGAGAATATCTCTCAGGATGACTTTGGACTCAGAAGCTGAAGCTTTACAAGTGAAACACCCGGGTCGCGCTGGATCCGGGGTTGATTCCAGCTAACTACGCTGTCACAGACACGCTGTCACAGGCCCTATGCTACGCGTTCAGACGGACTGCATCGCCGACAGGGGTCGTGTCACAAGTGGACTTAGCTCACAGAGACGCTGAAGCGAGAGACCCTTGCTGGAGAAGCCGCAGACCAGAATGCCCTGCCGGACCTCTCTTCTCCCGTCAACCACCACTCGGGTATAGCATGCGTGGATCATGCCGTCTACCCTGGCTCTGGTCTTGCACCCCTACATGGGCCTGAAACAATCCCAAAGCTTATCAAAAACACGACCCACCAACAACAAAAGCACTATGGCAGGCGAGCGGCAGCTGCAGAAAAAGATGAATGCAGCTCATTCATCTCGGCTGCCTCTCGGGAAAGTCGACAGTTAGTGACCCTGCTTTCCCCCATCGCCCCTTCAACGAGGCTTTATCGGGGCATGAGCTCTTGCGGATAAAGTTTCAAAGCCTATAGGTACCTGTAACATAGAAGAAGTAGCTGAGGCGGAAAGGGCCCTCCAAGACTGCAACAATGCATGTGCCACAGCTACTGTACAGCCACATGGAAGAGCTACTCAACCAGGTCCGGCTTGCAAGGCAAGTATGTCTTGCGAAGGCCTTGACACTCAAACCAATTAGCTCCAGCTCCAGCTCATCTTTCACCTCATCGCAGAGCGCGGAAAATGCACTGCATGGGGTGATGAGTTGGGTCTCCGTTGCCGGGGTATCAGGTTGATGCTGTGCCGCTGTGCGCCGAGCCCGCAAGTAGTGCCGGATGACAGCCGCCCTACCTGCAACGATCCACAGAACAAAAGGCCCCTTGGCAAGGTTTTGGAAGCCTTTGGAAAGCGCGGAGCTCAACGGCGCTCCTCCATTGCTGATTCGGCTCGTCAGGGACCGTATCTGCACCCGCAGTAATCTCTGCTGGGAGGCTCCACTGGCCTGGGAGTCCTCAGCGACGCTGAGGCCTTTGTGAGATTGTGAGCCCCTGATTAGGAGTCTGTGTGTGTGAGCCCATGAGGGCCTGCCGGACAGAGTCGAAACCTTTCGGACCCAAAGCTGCGCACTCTGAGTGCAAAGAAGCGAGAACGACACCAGTCCACACCAGCCGACACACGTCCTCATGCCTACTAGGTGGCCGAAACAAACGCTTCCAAAAGAAGGGCGAAGTTGGTCTGAAGGTCTGCATTACCCTTTCTTTCGACGAGCATCTGTAGGGAGAACCTTCATCTCGTACTCGTCTTGGTCGGGATCTAGTGCCAAGGCACCCTCTCCACGCCTCCTCGGCACCACGTCCTGCAGCAGCCGTTCTCAGGACCGGCACAGGGGCGCTTGATGCAACTGAGGCGGCGTCCTCATCATCGCTGCTGTCGCAAGCAGACCTGCCCCAAGGCGCGCAAGTGCGCGCAGAACGGAAGCCGAGTGCCCGAACCGAAGCCCAGGCCTGAAGGACTCGCCCGAGGAGTCAAAGAGGGGTATTTCGCACAGCGACCAGAAGGAGGGACTCGAGGAAAGCGGCTTCAGCGAGGCCGCGGAGGTCGAGGGCACCCCCATGTGTCGTCGGCATGCGCTTAAAGGTCGGGCTTCGGACTGCATCTTTGAAGAGCCGATGGAAAAATCCCTGCGGAAGGCGCGTGCATCTTCTTCCCAAGTTCCGACAAAGGCCAACTCCCAGCTCAGCAAGCCATCTACATCAGCATGAAGTTGCATGCTTGCGCGCTTGGGATCTTGGATGCTGGCCTCCTCCCGCAATGGCTCCACAAGGCCCGTGTGCACGAGGTCCAGCAAAGCCACCCGCCACCTGGGAGCAAGGAAATCCATGGCCTCCAGCGTAACGAACAGGACGGGCGCCCAGCTCATATGCGTTGTGGCAGAGGCCATCCGAAGTCTCCTCCGCTGCGTGAAGCACCTCCAAAACACGCTTCGAGAAGACCCGAAGGCCCTGCCCTCGACCTCTTCTAGGTGCCTTTGCATGCTGCCGCGCTAGCCTCTCTGCTTCTGACACCTGGATCAGAAGCTCAGCAATGTCACGGAGGTTTCAAGGGTCACGTCGCACCGTCGCCTCCAAGGACCGGGACACAGCCTGAGAACACGCAGATGCTAGCACTCCGACCGAAAGAGGATGTGATGCACACGCAGGAGGCGTCTGACCGCGGGGCTGCGAATTCGCTATTCCGGGAGCTGTCATGCCAGCATATGCCAGCAGTGTAGTCACTCGCGATCTACGAGTCTGATTGCTGGTGGCACCATTCCTCTGTGCATGAACATCGGCCTCCCTTCCAGGTTTAGCTTGCACTTTTTGCAACTCTGCAGCTGCTTGCTTTCTTGCTTTGCAGGTTCTCGCTATGAAAAAGTCCGACAAACCGTCACGCAAGGAGTACAAAATGCTGTGATTCCTGCCGACGCACTTGAAAGTGGGCGCTCGGGCGGAGAAGCAGGCACCTGCCGCGGCTCTTACGCTGCTTGCATTCCTTTATGTTGCTCTAGTGACTCTAGTATCCCCAAGTAAGTTGCGGCCGCTCATGGCGCTACAGAGGTTCATATCAGAATCGTGTGGACAACACCCATGTCCACCTCCAGCATGGTCGTCTCTGCGGGAACTTGTCCTGCTGGAGGCGCCTCTGGCAAGTCCGCCTCGCCTAAAACATAGTCGGCTTTGCATCAAAAGTACTTTATCAGTGCTCCTCGTGTTGCCCGAAGGTGGCCCAAGTGCGACTGAGGCGGCGACCGGCAGAGCTGGAGAGCTCTTCGACCACCCTGCGTTCAACATCTTAGCGGCTTCTTGGGTGTGTTCGAGATTTTTCCCGGGATGTCGGAAAATGTGCGGGCCTGGTCGGCTCGCTGACCCACTGTGCTTCCGTGTCGCCATCGCGAAAGAGCAACCTGATGACCGGTCAGAAAAGCCACGAAAGATTTTTCGCAGATCGAAACGTGGCTTTAATGCAGCTGGGGCACTGGGAAATGTGCCGGCGAGCCTGCACTGTGACAGCAAAGTGCAAATCACACATCGCAGCGCTGGAGGCGAGTAAGCATTGTCACAGCACTGGAACAGTCTGCAAATATGAATACCGCTTCTCTGAAACAGCTGTGCCTCACTGGTGGCAAAGGCTTGCATGCGCGGCTCCAGATCCTGAAGGCAGAGGGTGCTGGAAGGTGCTTGGCATGCAGCTCCAAGAGTCCATGGCTTTGCATGGCAGGACGTAGGCGTAACTAGCAAACCCCATGAGCCTCCAAGACGCTTGAGAACTGTTGCAACTGGTCTTTGAAGGCTGCCTGCAGAATTGCGCATGATAAACCCTTGCATGCGAACGGTGACACCTAAATGTCGACGTGCACGCGCTCGAACGAGTTTGCCAGAACGTTCTCCGCCCCGCATGTCGACCGAAAAAGCAAAGCCGATGCTAAGTGTCGTGACCGCCGATTAAAGTCTTGAAAGAGGCAATCCTCTCACCGCAGAGAAAGCACGTGCGGGGAGACGATCCACGAGCGCAATAAAATAGGGAAAGCCACGACTGCTACCGTAATGGTTGCAGTTGCAATCTGTGCTCGGACTCGAAACGAAACTAGTGCACAGGCTACACCAAATTCCAACTTGATGCTAATGGGCAACTTCAAGAACATGACTGGCACAGGATCAGGCAAAACCAAACCACAGCGAGAAAGAAAGAGGAAACTGCTTTAAATGGCCTTATCTTGCCGACTTCGGTCAGCAGAGCAGTGCCGAACGCTGCTTCAGCACAGTCTGTGACTTGAACTTTTGTCGTCTTTTCCTCTGTGCCAGTGATTGTGCCTTCAAACTGCCCCTCTAAATCTGAATATCCACTCTTTCATCCGCAATGACAATGACGTTCTGCGCCTAATGATGCTTTCGAAAGCCTGTGGCCGTATGGGATACCATCACAACACATACTTCTGATATCTGGCCAGTCACAACATGCAATTTCCCAGCCTTTGCAAACTCCGATCCCGAAGCTTAGGCCCCTTTCCTTCAACCCCAATGGCATCTGATTTCTTGGAAGCATTCGGAGATGAAAAGTCACTTCTTCCGAGCCATTGCCATGAACAGGTGCACGCGCACGCGAGCACTCATGTTGAGATTCGACACGTCACTGTACGCCTATATGGCCTGAACGTGCGCACCCCTGAGGAAGAATGATCAACAAATCACAAACAGACATACAAGGCTGCCCAATGCGCAATCTTTGCGCACGTTGCCTCGGCGAAGCCGCGGTCCGAGCGCTCCTCCTCCAAAGTGGCCTCCAATTGCCTGTACTTGTCCTGACATGGCCAAAAGTCTTTCATTCAATCAGACCTGCAGGGTCGCCAGGGCTGCTACTTCTGGCTCAAAACCTATTTGCATCAGCGCCCCGCCGTGCCACGCCACTCCGCGCTTCCCTCTGACTTTTCTGGGGCACAGTCCAGCCAGTCCTCCAGCTCGCCAAACCGAATCCACTTGGCTTCGTCAGCTTGGCGGGCACCTTTCCAATGAGAGCACTCGTTCCAGAACAGAAGCTGTCCATGCTCAGGTGTGTCGGACAGCCTTCCATGGCTTGCTTCAACGCGTTCGTGTTCGCATCCTCCTGGATGCAGCAGGTGCCCATGGCACAGTAGCCTCTAGTAGTGAGCTTACCCAAAGCAACGCCGTTCATTGTCATAAATGGCTTAGCACCTTCCTTAGGTTGGCATAGGTTGCAAAACGGGCATCTTACTCTGAGGCGAACAGAAGCAGGCCAAGGTCCTGAGCCTTCAATTCTTCTCGGATCTGGAGCAGGAGTGGATCTTCCTGCAAGCTGGGCAAGACCATTACGCGAGACTATGCGGCAACCTCGACAAGCCTTGATAACCCGACCCCCCTCCTGGGGCTCTTCTGGCTGTTCGGCGTCGGCGTGCCTCAACCCCCGAGCAGCCCACAGGTGCTCTCGCATCTTGCAACAGCCTCTTTCATTGGCTGCCAAGGATCTCCTCACTGCCATCTTCCTGCCCGTCATCATTGCTCTCTTGGCCTCGCTTGCGCACTTGCCCGGGCAACAGATCTAAGGCAAGAATGCAACATGCCAGTGTGGAGTTGGAGGGGTCCCGAGGATGCGACTCTGCAGAAATTCGATGAACTCCTGGTATGCAGCCGCGACTGTGCACCCTGGAACGCCTTGTGCACCGTTTGTCCTTGCGCGTGAGGAAGGTGTCATCTCCCTCGCCACCTGAGACGAACAGAGAGAAAAGTGTTGCCAACGACTTCGAAGCGCGTGCTAACTAGATGTCAGAAAGTTGATTTAATCCTTCTGGTGCTTTTCTTTTGAAGCCTCGGAGGTGCTGTATGTACGATTCCAGGGTGGCCACTCGCCTGTCGCAAGACTACAAGCTGGCATTGAGATTTTACCGGCAGATTTCTGAACTCGCACGGACGCGACTTTGTGGTAGCGGCTGCAGCATGTCAGCAGATAGGCCTCGAAATTCGCTGCCAGGCTGAGTCTATCTTCTTCGTACTGATCAACGACTTCCTGGCAGCTCCCATGAAGATTGAGTGCTGAGTGAATCGGTGAAGCATGGTGAAGCTGTCTCGGGAAACCGAAGCACCCCAGTTGAACTGGAGGCGAGCAACACGATGTCATCGATGTTCTCCCCATCGAAGAAGTCTGCCCCGGCACCTCTGTGCGACAGTCGCAGGAATCTGCCTGTAAGAGCGTTAGCACTTGAGTCGGACATGACTTTAAGGCTTTGCTTAAGTACTCAAGATTTGTTGGAGACAACAGCTCGCAAAGTCCCGACCAGCCTGACACGCGCCGCCCAGTCCTTGACAAGCACGAAGCGACACAGACGTCTGAGACCGAAACAAGCCAAGGCAAGAGGTTCGCCAAACCCACAGGAGTCAATAGTCTTCAACACAAATCACTGCAGATTCCTCTGCTTGCGTGGGCGAAGCATAGACGACACACGACCTCAAGGCCTCAAGCAACTGCTGTGGAGGCCCCGACCGAGGAGTCTCGATCTTGACTGGTGCCGCTCCCATGTTCTTGCGCAGGCTCAGCCCGGCCAGGCCAGCGCCCTTCAGTCGACTGCGCTACCGCTACGGTTTGCTGCTTTCTCGCTGTGGCCCGGCTCAGACCTGAGTGACATCTCAAAGCGTGGCCTTGCTCGGCGATGCATTCGTCTTGGAGATGGCGCCTGGCGCTGGGCGCAAGCGCAAGACTGCGCAAGAGGGGTAAGCTCAGCTTGTTAAAGGCAGAGGCTCATCAGATGCGAAGTGCTGAGAGAATTGTCTGGGGGAGATCTGAGCGCTGCACGGTTCTTGAAGTTGAAGGCGCCGTTTGTGTCCACCTCATGCACCTCTCCGCCTGCACAGGGAAAAACGGCAGTCTCGGGATGTGAGATCCTCTCGGCTACTCCTCTCAGAGCTTGCATCCGCAAGCAAAACTCAAGCAGATTCTCAAGGCCTGGTGTGGAGCGACCTCCATGGCTGTCGGTGCTGGTTTGCCTGTAGGCCATGGCCTCGCTCCAAATGCATCGACGCTAGCTTCCACCGACTCTCGCACCTTTGGCGCTAGCTGAGGCTGAGGTCCCGGCCGGCTCACCCAAGATCCCAACCGCCCCCCCGCGCCTCCATGCTTGGCCCCCTTGTTTTGGGCCAACGGACGAGCCGCTGTTCTACGAGGGCTTGAAATCTACTGTAGCAGCCCAAGTGGCAAAATCAATCAACAGATAACTCTGGACAACTCTTCGCTCCGAGCTCAGCCTGCTAGCACAGAGACCACGTAAGCCGCCTGCAGCAGAATCGGAAAAACAAGCGCCGAGAATCGCAGCGACCTCTTTGTGCTTGTACAGACGCTCGCAAAAGGAGCGTACGAGTGGTGACCCTCCGCTTCGGTGCCTTCGTGGCGGTGGACATCTTTCGGCCGATATTGCCCAAGGCACCGGGCATGTCATCTGGTGTCATCTGCGCAAATGGAAGCGACAGACCAAAGCCAGTGGATCAGCTGCACAGTGCCGCCGCATGCCCCTCGGATGCAAATCAGACTACCTCCTAACAGAGCGAGAGCTGCGCACCACGGTGAGCCTGCTCAAGCAGACGAGCTTGCTCCTTGCCGGACCACAACCGGTAACCGGGGAAGCAAAGAGGCTTTGAAGAGAGATTTCAGGACGTCTGAAGTCGCCTCCTGGACCACAGCCTCGTAAAGCTCCATTTGTGCCCTGCTGGGTCGCCGTGCGGAGAGCACGTCCCTGCCAACTCCAGCTCACAAGCTTTAAACATCCCAAGATGAACGATTAGGGATTAGGGAGTCGCAATTCAGCGTGCCTGAAGACTGTTAAGCCCTTCTCTTCGTCGAGCTGCTCTGATCCCTGCAGGACCTGCAACTCCGGCAAGTTCAGGGGCTAATTGATCTGTCCCTCGCCTCGGGCAAGGCCTGAGTCAGCAAACAGAGTCAAAAACAGCGGGGCCATGGTCAGCAAACAACTCTAACACAAGTCACCAACACCGCAGACGCAGACCGAAACGTTCAAGGCCACTTCGGAGGCACCCCCGCCCGAAATTGCAAACATGAAGAGGTTGTCCCTTGCCCCTGGAAATTTATTTCAATCAAACTGAAACAATGGTGGAAGAGTTAAGCGCAGTATTCATAAAAATCAACCGTAGCAGATGCTAAAACCTCGCAGAAGCAAAGAAACTGATACTAGAAGTGTATAACATAGCAACGGAGGAACCTTATAGTTGTCTGTTTATTGACTTGATGAAAGCAGATGTAAATTACATGTTTTATAAGCGGTTGGATGCTAAACTAGTTACCGGATAACAATATTATTTATACATAATATGGTTAAATCAATGAATAACTGCATACATTCATAGGTGGTACTTTATAATGTAGTTTATCGCTTTTTGCTTCATTAATATCTAAATCCTTCATTTGCCCCATATTTTCCGTAGCACAAGACTTAAGCATTTTCGAACCCATAATGTATAATAAATAGACATTCGAATCAATCGAACTCTTCAAAACCGCAAAATAGTCCTAGTTTGTCGGTGCAACATGCATCGTATAAGTAGAAAACCAACAAGCTACAACCAAGCAAATTCTGACCATATTCTTTTTTCTCTCTATCATTCCACATCTCAAACAAATCTATAACATATTTATAGTTACATTCATAAATGACTTCAAAAAAATGCCATATTCTCTACGTATAAAATCAAATGCTTTATGCTTCGCTTCTTCTGTTAAGTGGTCATCTTCATAATAAAAGGTCTCCATAAATAGTTGAATGGTAACACAATCAAAAACGGTTTGATAGCGAGTTATTTATATGGATATTCTACATTTTCGTAATAATCTTACCATTGTCATGTATCCAATCACTTTTTGCTCTATACATTGTCATATATATATATATAATAACACACCTACGTGTTGTAATATTTCATCTGTCACTAAATTAGCCTTTTCTATTTCTCTCCAGCTATAAATGAGTAATGGACTTGTTTATTTCGTCATGTGCTTTTACTGCATATTGTAGAGCAGACCATGAAATTGGAGTTGTCATACTTTAACCGGATCTTACATAAACATCTTTTCCTTTTTATATTTAAATCATCCCATTCTTTTGGCATTTTTTTCGTTTACAAAGTCAGTAACATTTAGCGCAGTGCGCTTGCCGAATGCAGCCTCCCTGTTTTTGACTGCTGGGGTCTTGCTGCTGAATCGAGGCCTCCCTGTTTGTGACAGGTTGCTGTCTGTTTCCCGACTCCTTTTGCTCAAATTGGCGGCGATTTGCTGAATCTGGCTACTCTGCCCTCGCCCGGCCTCGGCGATAGTCTGGTTGTCTACGTGCTCGTAGCAGGCGAAAACCTGAGGTTGGGGCCAGTTCCCATCTGAGGCGAAACCAACATGTCAATGGCCCTGCAGCTGACATGTCATGTCGTGCATCCTCGCATCCGACCGCAAGAGCATGCTCAATTCGCAACTCTAGTTGCCTGTGTTGCCTGTTCCCACCAGCCGTCCCCAAATCGTCACAAATGAGCTTGTTCTCGAGGCTCGTGCTGTCAATGAGAAAAGCTGATTGACAGCCTCTTCCTCTGTGAACTCCTTCATCCTCCAAGCTCAGGGCCCGCACAAAAACTTTGGCATGCTCACATGCATCGCAGAGAGAGCATGAAAGAGAGAGAGAGAGAGAGAGAGAAAGACATCACAAGCTTGTGAGCACGGTAATGCAAATTTATCAAGGGACCAATGAGCGAACATGGATGATTCTGGGGTCAGAACCCTGGAGTGCTCTGCGCCATGAGCGAAGAGACAGCCGTTTCCACCTGCAACAGCTGGCAGTCAAACTTCCACAGCTGTTCTGCGATCTTTAAGACATTAAGGTGCCAGGACCCAGTTATTTGGAGATTGTTTGGAGTCAGAAGTAGCAGCTGCTTGCACGGAAAACCACCACCTCATCTGACCGCGTCTCCAGTCGACGTCGAGTTGCACGAATGCACCTTCTGGCAAGATCTTCACAAGAGCGTGCGAGAACACACAAGCAGCAGCAGGCACAGCGCTTACCGCAACCTCCCTGCTACCGCTGCTGCCTCCGCTTTACCACTGCGCCGGTCCGGAGCTGCGCAACCCAAATACAGTCATGGTCCCAGACGCACTCATGCGCTTTCGGCGCGACTTCTTCGACAGCGCCTGGTCAACCTGCGATTGTGGTAGGTGGATGTGATTTTTTCTGCTGTAGGTCTGATGTAGATTTCCTCGTCTTCCTTACTTCATCCTTCTCTTCCTTCTCGTCTTTAAGTTGCCAGAATGTGCATGTCGTAGTCAGCAAGTCGAGTAGACGACATGCTATGGTGGTGTTCCTTGCCTTGAAACCAGCTACATTCAGCACTCCCCGAAGCGATCAAACTACGGCAGCAGCGCTAAGTCACATCACGTTTTGTTACATAGCTGTCGAAGGGGACGCGCGATGCGAGGTGGTCACATCATGACGTCGCATCAGCAAGTCTGCATCCACTAGACAAAAACACATGGCAACCGAGCCATTCCCCAGGGAGACATCCGATTTAGTTCTGTCCCCAGAAGCTTAAAAAAGTAGTGAGATACCAGCTGCCTTAGAGTGCGACTTCCGATGCTTGACAATCTGACTACACACGTGACCGCAAACCCATGGCTTTATCGTGCAACAACCGGGCATGGCGACAGTTGCTTCCGTGCTCCGGCCTTGGAGATATCGCCCTGCGCGGCCATCTGCCAAGCCAGTGCAGAATCGAACCACAAGACTTCCAGAACAAATCTGCAGTATGGGCCATGATTAGGTGTCAGGAGAAATTCACTATGCAAGAACACGAGGCTCAGCTACAGCACTGCGAGCTCCTGGCTCCCCGCACCTGTCATCAATGCTCCCACAGACATAAACCGGCAGCCCGCGCAGAATGGGCAGAGCTGCAAAAAAGGGCCGAAGGCACGGCACTGTATGCCAGATGCCGACGGGGAGCTACGACCCCTTTGGGGCCCAGCTTGCACGATCTCATGAATTCGGAGGCGCTGCCGGGCTCTCTTTGTTCTTCTCCGAGCTGGATGCGTCTCTGTGGATCTCCGACTCGAGGCTTCAAAGCCTCTTAGCCGAGGCTTTGGCTTTGGCGAAGCTGGAGCTCTTCTTTGCCTCCTCCGAGAGCACTGGCCGAAGCTTCAGCACGTACTCCGCACGGACTCAGCAGGGCGCTTGGCCGAATACGTCTCCACGGTCCATCGAAGTGCTCCTTCAGTCCCCGACACCTCGGTGCTCCTCCCTCAAAGCCTGCAGCGCGCTCGGCTCACGTGACACCGATGCAGGGACAGTTGCGTGCAAGCTGGTTCCAGGGCCTGCATCCGGAAGTGCCCCTGTGGGAAGGTCATGTGCCTGGTCTTCTGTGGTCTTGGGCTTGCGGCGCTGGTGCCGCAGGTCCCGCAGAGATGCTGGAGCACCGCTGTTCAAGCTGCAAGCGCTCCCACCGCTTCCTGGCCGCCCGGCACTCAAAGCGCTGACACCACTCACCTGGGATTGCCCAGAGGTTGGTCGGAGATGATCCTGATTGATCAAGGAACCGGCGGCGGCCCTCAAGGTCGGAGATCCAAACTTTGCCCTCTCCTTCGCCGTAGCCATTCCTCCCGGTGGCTGCCGTCCCCGTGCGCTCTCCTTTCCTTCGGATGACTTAGCTTGCATCCTGTCCGTCCGGTCCAACCCGTCGTGGTTAGTCTGTGCTCGAAGCTTGGACAGGAATGCATCAAAATCCTCAGGTGTTGCGGCAGCAAAGGCTGCAAAATCGTCCTTGACGATCGGCCGCTGGGTGCCAAGACCATCTAAAGAAATCGTGCCCAGAGTGCCGGCAGCCGCACCCAGACCACCAAGTCCCTGCAGAAAGTCGAGGCTATCTGGTTGAACTGAGCTCAAGAGCTCCGGCTGAGTGCATTCCATCCCCGGGTATCCCGCTTCACGGGCTTTGCCGGCATCGTCTGACTTCTGCCGGGCTCTGCGCGGGGGCCGACCCGTGGGCTTGGATGTTACCGAGCTCTGGAGGTCGTCAGCCCCAAACTGTCGCAGAACGCCCTCCCAAGACTCGGATGGTGCTTCCTCTTCACGGGCGCTGTAGGGCATTTTTTCGGAGGGGCTTGCAAAGCTGGAGGTGGTAACACAGACAACCTCTGCACGTGCCTCTCTGATGGCATTCACTGCGCCCTGCAACAGACTCAAAGGATCGTCTGGATCTTCGCGGTCGCTGAGTCTGCTCTCTTTGGGAAGGGAATACTCTGCAAAGCCTTCGGATCCAGCCAATGCGCTGATACCTTCCGAGGTTTCTGGACCTTCCTCGGTCTCTGGGCTCTGCACGGGCATTGTCAGTGGCGGCGACTGTACGACTGCGAGGTTGTTGGTGAGTGACGTGCTTGCCCTCAGTTTCTCTTCTCTCTCCGCTCGCTCGGCTCCGATCCAAGTTGCACCCATAGTTGCCCCCTGAAAGTCAGCTTGTACAAACTTTGACTCGCCCACAAGCGTTCCTTCCAGCTGCGAAGTCTCTGCTCCCAATTTGCCGCTGAGGGCGGTGTTTCCAAGCCTTTCGTCCAGCTGAGCTGTGTTTTCCAGAGGCTTGCCCCAGCTGTCTTCAAACAAGGAGGCTTCGCCCAAAGCTTCGCCCGCAGCTGGCTCGTGATTCTCCAGAGCGGGAGCCACGTCCGTCCCTTCGGCTTCGGCGGCCTGCAGCCACGGAACGGGCGCGACCGGCCAAGCGTGCGGATCCGACGGAGCCGGGGCCGAGGCCGAGACCCTGCTGGCCTCCTCCCTGAGCTTCTTCAGCTCTTCGTCCGTGGGATAGCCGGGTTCTTCCCACGATGTCCCTGCAACTGCAGGGGCGACCTCAGACTCGTATTTGGAATAGAAACCACCCCAGGGCTCGCCAGCAGGGCCACGCATGCCCGACATACCCTCCACAGGCGTCGAGGCAACAGAAGGAAGCATGTGGAGCGAAGCCTGTCCCGGTGCAGCTGGACCAGTGCTTTGTAAGAGCATCTGCCTTTGCAGTTTGCGCTGCAGCTTCTTCACGTCCTTCTCCTTCTCCTCAAGCTGCCTTGCCTTCATGTCGAGAAGGTCCTGCCTCGCACATTCCTTCTCCTGGCGCAGCCGGTCAGCCTCCTCTTGAAGCCGAGCAAGTGCATCCTGCTGGTGGCGGTAGAGTTCCTGTTGCTGGTGCATCAAACCCTGCAGCATGTCGCTCACTGGCGGGGAGGACGCTGGACCTGGAGCTGCGGACTGAAAGCTAGCCTGGGGAAGTGTCCCTACGGGCCCAACCGACCCAGGTGCCATCTCCCAGGGAAGAGGCGAGGAACTGGGAGACGCATGGTAAGGCTGCACGTGCGGCGCCTGCTGTCCCGGCGGCAAACCGAAGAGATCCGAGCGAGTTTGGCTTTGACGCGGGAAGCCCTCTTTGTCCTCGGTGCCTCGCATAGATTTCCGGCCCGGAGCCTTACGTGGTGGCAGGGGCCCCGGGGCCTCGTCTTCCTGCTTGGCCACGGCCGCGCGCTCGTT
Organism: Symbiodinium necroappetens; assembly: GCA_905231915.1. Lineage (NCBI taxonomy): Eukaryota > Dinophyceae > Suessiales > Symbiodiniaceae > Symbiodinium > Symbiodinium necroappetens. The sequence continues at coordinate 23,537 of CAJNJA010014598.1, read as the reverse complement.
TTCTTCCAAAAGGGCACGCTTCTTAGCTTCGTCCTCCTGCCGGCGAGCCTCCAATCTGGCCTCCTCTGCGGCCTGCTCTCGGCGGATCCGTTCGTTGTCCCGTTCCTCCTCCTGCCTTCTGCGCTCCTCCTCCTCCTTCTTCTTGCGCTCCTTCTCCGCCACCTGTTCCGCGAGCATGCGCTTCATCTCCTGCGAAGAGGAGTTATGGCATCTAGATGTGTGCAAGCAACAAACGCTCCACGTCCCGCTGTCCTCTTGCTTCTTCCGGCGATCGTCCTGGCCAGCCTGGGGGTCTGGCGCCCCCAGCCGGCCAAGCGGGCCATGGCCTGCCATCAGGACGGGACGTATTGAAGCCTAATCCTGGGGACCCTTCAACTTGCAGCTCTCATGGCGTAAACGCATAGCCGCACACCGTACTTCTCAAGCTAGGCGCACTGCATCGCACACATCAAAAGCCGGGAGCAAGTCAACTGCGCTGCCTGCAGATTGGCTTGGGGTGCCAGGCCCAGCTGCTGGAGCGCCAAAGCCAGGGCACGGATGGCCCGGCTGAGACCCGGGTGCCAGGCTCGGCTGGTAGGAAACCACCTGACCTCCCGCGCCCATGGGCATTCCGGGACCAAGGCCCGGCATGGGCTGCACGTACTGCATGGAAGGCATGCCCGGCTGCATGCCCGGCTGCATGCCTGGCTGCATGCCCAGCTGCATGGGTATCTGAGGCATTCCAAGCTGGTGGTACTCCAAGTACCCGTTGTAGCCATCTTGCATGGACTGTGGCATTCCTGGTGCAACTTGGCCAGGTGCCTGGCCGGCGTCGGAGGTCCGTCGCCGTGCCTGCGCTTCGCGCTTCTGCCGCTCCTTCTCCGCAATCTGCTCTTCCAGGGCACGCTTCATCTCCTGATGCCTCGGCTCCCAAAAAAGCATGACAGGCAGCTAAAAGCATGGACGTAAAACCTCTTCGTGACTGAAGCAAAGTCAAAGCCACTTCTTCCTTCTTTCCATCTGCACAGCATCTCCAGCTGCGCCCAGCCCGTCTACGCCGGCGGGCGGTGGTTGACTCACACCTTGCTGCACCGGCGAGAAGCCGGGCTGCACGGCGTTGCCCTGCAGTGGTAGACCCTGCATGCCCTGCATGCCTGCCATGCCATGCTGCATGGGCTGCATGGGCTGCATGGGCTGCATGGGCTGCATCGGCTGCATCTGCATCGGAATTGGATGACCGTTTTGGGCCATGCTATGGTCGTCCGGCATGTTGCCTGGGCCTGGGACCTTTCCCACATAAGCCAAGCGCTCTTTCTCGGCCACCTGCTCTGCCAATGCACGCCTCATCTCCTCTTGCTTCCGACGACGGTCCAGCTCAGCTGCTTCTGAGGCAGCTCCAAAGCCTCCGAGGCCTGAAGGGCTGCAAGGGCCTCCTGCTCCCAAAACAGGTGAGGCAGGAGCCTGGGCGGCATAATGTGCTTGCGGCGGTGGCTGTGCATAATGTGCTTGCGGTGCTTGCGCTGCTTGGTGGAGGGGAGATCCAGCCAAGCCTAGGCCTTGACCGTGTGGTGTCATACGGTCCCTCTGCGCCATCTGCTCCTCAAGGGCACGCTTCACCTCCTCCTGCCTACGGCGCCGCTCCAGCTGCGCCGCGTCCCCCGCGGCACCCAAACCCTCGAGGCCAGCAAAGACCGGAGGCGCTGCAGGCGGGGCAGCAGCTGCAGCTGCAGCTGCCGCTATTGGAGGTTCCTGGACAGCTGGTTGAGCCTCGGCCAGGAGTTGTCCTGGCGACGCCAGGGCCGCTGGCAACACCGTCGCCGCGAAGGGCGGCTGTGGCTGCGGCTCTGGCAACTGGGAGCCTTGCTGCCTTGGCGACGGCTGACCCAAGGGGAGCGGTGCCTCCCTGCCGACCTGTCCAGCAGGAGGCCTGTCACAGGAATGCAGCTTTGCACTGTGCTCCCGACTGCAGCTCGATCGCACCTCGAGGGGAGCCCAAACAGTCGGGCTTCGGCTGGGGCACCTGCACTTTGGCCATCTTGAGGTGGGTTCACCAAAAACGCATGCAAGTTGTCTACACAGCAAGAGCACCCGTGCGCGCCTCCCGCGCCAGCGCTGGGACCAAAGAGGTTCTTCTTGGCCCCTTTCCCATCTCAGTTCGAGGCGGCAGGCAGAAGAACAAACGGTGACCTTGAAGCAATGCACTTGCACGACCTTCAATTGAGGTGAGGGCCATCGAAGGCAGCTGGCTTGGGAATCTTGCTACTCTCTTCCTCCCATACACGGAAAGCGTATAAGCTCAAGGTTTCGTGACACGAAAAGGCTACAAGAAGCGATCGAAGTTCTTCTGTCTCGCTCCTGTGCCGCAGCTTTCTCCTTGGCTGCTTGAGCAGCTTGAGCCTCCGCCTGCCGGGGCACCCAGAAACCTCCTGGGGTCACGTTGCGTTGTTTGGATCAGGAGGAGTGCCTGCAGCATCTGCTTGAGCTCCGGGTTCTTTGCCTGGGCTCGCTCCAGCTCCACCTGACATAGGCAGGGTTGGATTGGCGAGAACGAACAAAAGGCCAAGCATCTTGGCTGGAACTTGGTTGGATTGACCGGATTAAGCTCCTTAGCGCAGATTAGAGGTACACCTCGGTCAACATCTTCGCCCAAACGCTCACCAGCCTTCCATGTTGCGCTAGATGAGATGAGATTAATGTGTCTGAATGTGTCTCTCGGGCGTTCCTGCCGTATCAGCTTGCCAGCAGGGACGGTCGCTCATGTCCCTCTATTCATCCATCTAAAGAAACACATACGTAGACTTGACTGACTGACTGACTGGTGCCTGGGCGGCTGGCTCCCACTAACTATATCTAAACTATCTAAACTTAACTAGCTACCGAACGAACGCACGAACCAACCAACCAACTATTCAAGTATCGAACTAGCCGACCCTTTCTGCCCGTCTGTCTACCGACCCATCCATCCATCCGTCCATCTATCCATCTACCTACTGCATTTATCTACAAATCTCTGCATCTATGTATCTATCTATCTAGCCATCTCCATCCACCTACCTATCGACCCTTCCGACATAGATCGATGGATGGACCGATCAAAATAGTCGGGTACCTATACGCTTCTCCATCCATCTATCCACCTGCCTACTGGTATCTATCTTTATGTCCATACCGATGTATGTATGAGTATGTATATGAGTATGTATGCATGCATGTATGCATGCATCTACCCATCTACGTATCTATCCACCAAGCTACCTACTTACACCTGCCTACACCTACCTACCGACACCTACCTACACCTACCCACACCTACCTACACCTACCTACACCTAGCTACCTGCCTGCCTGCCTGCCTGCCTGCCTGCCTGCCTGCCTGCCTGCCTCCCTACCTACCCTATCTATCCATGTAAAATGTGTCCATCTATCTATCTATTCAGCTATCTACCTGTAACATCTGTATGTGTCAAAAGTCAACTTGTGGCCAAGGGCCCGACCCGGAGCTGTACTGCCTGTCTCAGCCTTGCACGGAGATGCGACTGGGATTTTCTGCAAGGAGAAAAACTGCGAGGCTTTACACAGAAGCCTATGCATGTCTGCTGCTGTCAGCACTTTTTGCCAGCCGAACCTAGAAAACCTCTATCTGCCTGAGGGACGGAAACCACAGACTGGGCAGCCCCTGAGCTTCAAGCAGATCTCCACGCTCTTCCGAGCCCTCTTCCAGAAGATTTGCGGCCGCCTCCATCTGTGCCACCTGCGGGTCGCCCCCCTTCGGTGCCTACTTCTGAAGGCTCTTGACTTGGAGCAGCACCTCCTGCTCTTTGTCCTTGAAGCGTTCCAGAGCCCTGAGGCAAGCAGAAGGCTTCTGCAAAAAAGGGCACCAGAGCATCGAACCAGAATCTGCCCGGGAATCCCGAAAATCCCGGCCCCAGGCCTCTGCTGCAAACGCACTTCGCGCTGGGAGTTCCATTCCTGGCGCGCAGGGGACAAAAAAATACAACAACTTCTTCCTGACACCAAGCACCTGCAGGCAGACAAGAAGCACCCGAAATAATTTCGCTTCCTTGCAAGGTACAGTACGTGACTGGGTCCTCAAGACCAGCGTCATTACTCAATCCGAGGCTCTTGACTTAGCCAACCGTCTCCCACTTGTTTATGCCCGAGTTACTCAGTCTTTGCCCTCGCTTCATTAGCCATGATCCGAGGTTTTGGCGTTGTTGAGACATTCGATTTGGACGGTACTCCTGAACCTCGCGCCTGCTGGACTGCCTCCTCGCTGACCGCGGCGGCAGCTGCCGCCTCCTTTGGCAACAGAAATAACTAGAGATCCGAAGTGTCGCCCAGGGCAGTAATAGTTGCAGAGGGCTGGCAAGCAGTAGGTTTGAGTCTGTGGACTCGACCGGCAGCACACACATGAAGCTTGATTTATGATGATTTATGACGGCGCTTCTGAGATCGCAGCTCGATGACGCTCTGCCCGCGAGCGGGGCTGCATGCCTACCTGCATAGTCGTTGCGGCCACGTCGTGCTATCAAACATACATCCCAACACCTCCCAGTATATAGTTAGAATAGTTCCCAACACCGGCCATGCAACGAAGTACTGCACACTTCCCTCCCTGCCCGGTCCCTTCAGTTGGCTCTTTCTTTCTTTCAGTTGGCTCTCTTTCTTTCTTTCTGCAGCTCTCTCTCTCTCTCTCTTTCTTTCGGCAGGGTTGTGGGCAGGGGAAGTTCCCCTACCCGCGCGCACTGCGGCGCCCCCGACTGTTGCGGAGGAGGAGAGTGAAGCTCTCTCTCTCTCTCTCTCTATCAAGCCGTGGGAGCTGGGCAAGTGCAAGTTTGTCAGTATTTCGGGCCTCCCATGTCATGGGTTACATTCACCCCTCTCTCCCCAAAGCGGCCTGCATCTCACCCCTCCAAGGCTTGCAAGGCAAGCATCCGTCCCATGAGATGAGGGCCGGAGATCTGGGATTTTGACTTGCAGCGTCGAAGTTAACATCTACGACTAAGGTCGGCAACACACCGAGATTGGGAAACTTCGCGAAGATAGCCGGGGTCAGAGACTCTGCCTGAAAAAACGCCATAAGCCTGCCTCGGCATCAGGAGCTCTGGCAGGACTTGTCCATGGAAGGAAGGGGAAGATACAATTCCGGAGTTCTTTTGAAGCTGTGATGAAGCCTGCTGCAGCAGTTTGAAGCTCGGTCCGCTCTTGAGCCTGATGCTGAGCGGTACAGAGCCTAGCAATGCAAGGAATGGATTGCCATGGATCTGGTCGGCTGTTGATTCTTCACAGCTCGGGGCGCCTTTCCACCGATCCCGATGAGGTCGCTAACATCCTCATTGTCGAAGCCCAGCGGAGCTGCTGCCTTGCATACACTCTTTGCAGCGAGAGGCTCAATAAACGAAGGCTGGGGAGAAGGTTCTGAAGGCATCAGCTGAAGGCTTTGGGAGCTTGGCTTCCGCGTGTAGCTGCTACCTGAGCGTCGTGCCACAAGGCAGAAGAGGTTGGCAAAGAGCCACAGCTCGGGCTGCATCAATTAAGAGATTTCACTGTGAGTCCTTGCGGCTTTGAAATTTGCAAGGGGATAGAGCTTCAGAGCCTTGACTGACGCTAGATGGCCTTGCATCGCCTTTCCGTAGCACAGCAATTATCTGAAACGAAACAGTCTTTGATCATGTGCTGAAGCTACTGCTGGGTACGAGTACCGTTCTTTGAGCCAATGGCCTTGAGACAATACGGTGCTGTTGCGATGCAGTTGTTAGCGGCCAGGTGCGAAGTGCAAAATCAAGAGGCACGGAGCCTGGGTTCTCTCAGGTCACAAGATCCACTTGGCAAAGCCATTTGGGCCATGGATGCTGCGAGGCAGATCCGGAAGGGCCCTGCGCCCAAACCCAAGAGCCGCGTAAGGAGGGGGCTCAAGGTGCGACTCTAGTCTCCTCCTACCACTACGACCAGCGCCACCACCACCGCCGCCACGAGGACGAGGACGACCGCCGGCGGAGGGTGCTGCTAAAAACTACAACCACGACTACTGCACGGTACTGCTATCTCTATACTCTGGCGTACTGCCATGGCTTGGATGTTGATCTGTCATTCCGGCTCCTGTCAGCCTCAGGCCTAGCCGTTCGACCTACTGCTCCAGGGTGGCGAGGTTTGAGCGTGGTGAGCAGATGGGATGTGCCAGCTAGCTGTTGGAATGAAAGGGTTTATGGTCCTAATAAATTTGGGCGGTTCGTCTCCGGAATGCTTAGTTAGACTGGGGTCGTAAGGTCACTAGACGAGCTGCAAGAAAGTCTGTGAGTGAATAAGTGAGTAGGCAAGGTCCCGTGATCCTTGGAGGAACCTCGAGCTGTGGAGCTGCAGACGGCGCTTTTGGATGGCACCGGCATAGTGGCTCTTTGCGGTGTTCCGCATGCCTATGACAAGCTGCCTCCAAACTCCGAAAGCCCATCACATGTATGTCCTTTCCCCATTCGCGCGAGGAGTACAAGTGTCAGTGTTCGAAAGAAGTCACGAGTAAGTGGTTACATCGCCGTGGTTACATCGCTGCCGCCGCAATCTGCAGTCGTGCTGAAAGACAGGGATTCAAAAGACGCTTCTGAAACATCTGGCTTCGTGAAGTGGGACGGAATGTGTCACCAGGTTACGCATTCATGCGTGTACAGTCTCGTTGACGTTCTGTCCAAAAGCGAGTCGTCTGAAAGAGGCGTTCGACGTGGACCACACCAACACGCGCTCGTATCCGCCTCCGTCGTCCTAGAGCGACCCAAGCAGGCGGAATGACTCGCGGCGCCAGAGCAAGGGATGTCCGAAGGTTTCCTTCATCCAGCACCTCGTGCGCTTCACGTTGAAACGTTGAATTGGCACGAAGCTCCAGGTTACAAATATGTGTTGGTGACCACATCCTCATCCTCATACTTCTCCTCATCCTCCTGGGCAAATCTTAAGGTCGAGATGCTGCGTGCGCAAAGTCGATCTGTGTCACCGCTGTGAGAGCGACGGTGCTCCATGGAGCCGGTAGTACCGTTAGAGGCAGAGGCGGCAGAGGTGTGACCAACAGCGGTCCCAGCACTTACGGCAACCCGGCTGCTCAAGCGAGAAAGCCTGAAGCTCGGGATGGACGTTTAAATACTTAAATCACCACAACGCCCTAAAGCGGCAGAAACGAAACATCTCTCAACAGGACCCGCCTTGGTCGACTACGGTGCTCCGTCTCGATTTGGTCGCAGCGTCGCAGCAGCAGGCGTTGCAGGTCGTCACGGTCCAGGACGCCATTCCCGTCTTTGTCTAACTCCTTGAAGCGATCGATGATTGGTGTGACGTGGTCCATGTTCACAAGTTCCAATGCCCTCAGCATGGCCAGAACGTACTCCAGCTCCGTGACTTTCCCGTCGCCACTAACATCGAACTCCTCGATCAAGGTGGGATCCAGCTCCCGCTGCAGCATCCGTGCCTTTCGCAAGCTCAGCTGGCGGGCTTGTCTCAATCTGTTAATATGGTCAGCCCACATGATGATCAAGCCAATGCCATAGCTAGCAACAACGATCGACCAGCCCTTCGCCGAATTCGTGCGTGGGCAAATGTCTCCGTAGCCAACCGTTGTTGAAGTGATGACCTCCAGAAGATTCGAGTAATTACCCTAAATACACGACAAGCAGAACACTGAAGCTAGGCATTGATCTTTTTCGTCTTACTCAAAGGACTTGTTCCATTCTGCCATGATACGAAGTAATAGATGCTGTCGAAGAGACCCATTTCGTAGGCCTGTGTGACATCCAGACTGCTCGCAAAAGCACCCGGTGAGTCAACAAACATCGCCCACATCACGAGCATCATCAAGAATGCCGTGGCGGCCAGGAACGTCGCCAGCTCCACGATGCCCCAGAAGTAGAAAGGGACCGAGGAGAGGACCCAGACATTCGACTCCTCGATGTGGATCCAATCCCCACGCTCCGGTGTTGGAAGGCAGTGGCTGAGCATCCAGCACCAAGGCCTGAAGCAGAGCGAGAGCCAAGCACGTTGAAACTCTGCGAGGGTACCTGTGATGAAGGGCACGGAGAAGAAGGCATAAACCATGGTGAAGGCACGTGACTCCATGGATGTAGGTGCCAAGCACCCATATCCGACTGTGGTGGTGGTCACCTTGGGCCAGCTCTGGTCGCAAGCACAAGTTTTGCAGTTTTCGACACCCCACTCTCGATTGTGGCAACTGCAGAACCGACTAGATTCGCCTAGATGTTTGCTTTGGCAGGATCATTGCAACGTGTCCTACGGATGCTTTAGCAGGGTTTCCATTCGGCCGAAGCAACAAAGCTGAAGTAAATGCAATCAGTGAAGGACCATTCAGGCTCCAGGAAGCTGTAGATAGCGCCACCGAGCAAACAGTAGCAGCTGCAGACGATCAAGCAAGTAGCAGCCCGAGTCGGGCTGACACGGAGATCAAGCGGAAGTGCCATGGGGAAGTAGCTATGGCTGAGAGCCAGGAAAACCGGCGTCACAGGCGCCGCGCCACAGGCGGACCGACCAGGCCCCGCCCCACGGGAGGTGGGGGGGGGGGGGGTGCGGGGGCCCGGGGAGGCCATGCCATGCGCGTGTCAAATGCTGTGGAAAGCATGTCCGAAGTGAAGCCGAACAGGTCCCCCACCACGCCTCACCCCTCGTGTGTTGTGCACGATTTCGGGTCTGAAACCAAGCAAAGGATGTTTCAGGCCTTTCTGCAGCCGGCCATTTTTCATTCCCACCTTCAAATCAAAGCCTGATGACTCTCAAGCCGATGCAAACGCTAAACGCTTTGGCCGACAAGCACTCAGCATTCAGATGTATTCAGGACACCACAACTGTCTACAGTCCCAATTCTAGCGCTGACAATAATCCTCATTGAGCTGCACCACTTCCTGCGAGATATAAAAGAGTACTGCATGGGGGTCAAGCGTCGTCTGGTATCCTTGAGACGAAAATGCGTTTCGTGAACTATGTAGATATGCCTATTTTTTTCTGTTCATAAGTCGCCATGAGCGTGGTGGGTTAGGTCCGTATCTGCACCCTCGTGTGTCGTTTTGCAGGGCACGGGGAGCTGGTGCAAACAATGTCTTCGTTGTCCTAGTTGCCGCATCCGCCCATTCCAGAATTCCAACATGGCATTCATGGAGCAAGCCATCAGCATCATTGATCGCTTCCCATGCTGCAATCCAGTGCTGGAACGCACTTACCTGCTCTGTTTTCCGAGAGCTCCCCAGAAGCTGCGTCCCCAACATCCTCATGCACCTCAGGCTCATAAGGCGAGTTGCGGCCTGTGGCCTCGCGGGGCACCTCATCTCAGGCTCGGACGGGACTGCCCCTTCCGAAGGGGCGGAGCTTGAGCCGCTTCGCTTCCTTCTGCCGGACCTAAGACCCCACCAAGTGAGAGCATCGCATTTTCACGCAGAGAGCGCATGGGGGCATCGGAGCGCCTGCTCCATGCGGCGCTGCTTCGCTGCTGGGTCCATGGGGCGCTCGCCGGCTCCTGCAAGGACAACCTCTGGGAAGGCGCTTCGGTCCGCTCTCCATCGGCTCACCTGCTGTGCGCTTGTTCTCCGAGATATAGGCAAACTGCCGCACCTGAATCCAGCAGCAGCAGCACCAACGCAAGCTTAACTTGCACAGTTTCCAATCGGCAAGTAAGGCTGGAGCGAAGAAGAACAGGAATGGATCATCCATGAAGGAGTCCTGAGCGAAGCAGTTGAGCCGCTAGGTCCGCTAGGTTACCAGTCCCATCCTGAGCACAGGACAAATCCAAGAGGCTCCTCAGCCCAACGAGGCTTGCAGGAGGCATCCCACGCACTCTTCGCCGGCACACTGGGCCTCCCCACCGAGCCCTCTGCGGCTCCCCCGGTTCGGGGTAGCACTTCTTTGGCTAGAGCGGCCAGGGCCTGCGACGGACTGCGGCGCCACAGGAAACTCAAGGACTGGAGAGCATGGAGTCTACAGAGTGCTGTAAAAGCCCGGAAGACAGGCAGGTAGAAGTTTGATCTTCAGGCTCAGTTCAGGCTCAGGGGTGGGACAAGCCTTGGGTCACGGTCCGCAAAGCAACTTCTGCGAGTTCCTGCTATAGAGACTCTTTCCACTGGCCTCCACGGTGGAAACGCAGCCTGCAGAGTAGATTTCAACAGTGTGGAAAACGGCGTCGCAGCTGAAATTATGAAAGCCTGCATGCGCAAGTGGCCTGTGCCCTCCGAGTGGTAGCGCCAGAATCTAGAAGGCGGAGGATGTCCAAGGCGAATCTTAGAGGAAGTGTCTCATGCCCTTTTTGGCAAAGACGTCTTGCTACTGCCGCACTTCCAGGACTCATTCGATGAGCCGTGCTGGGCTCTCGCAGAGCACGACTTTGTGGACTTGGTACCAGACAGATCGCAGCTTGGCCAGCCGAGGGTGTTTGCGCAAGACCTCACCCAACGGAACCATCTGGCAGAAGGAAGTCGGAATCGCTTAATTACCCGGCGCGCCTGTGCTCGCTTCCACGGCGAGTCGATCACGACCTGGTCTCGCTCCGCTGCAAAGGCAGTCACTGCATGCTTGAGCAAGACAGGGATGGGTGACGGGCTTGCCACATGAAGCGGCCCGAGAGACGGACAAGTGTAAGACGATCAGGTGATCCGAAATCTGGCTCAGTAGCCACCTGTCGCAATCAGTCAGAAACAAACTTCAAACACGGCATCCAACATCCTGCCATATCCTGCCCTGTAATCGTCGGCCTCTTCGAAGGTTGCACTGCTGTCGTCCTCAAGGCACGATGTAGGATCCGACATGATCCGACGCAAGACTGCACAGAGTAGGGTCGCAGAGCTTTGGGCACCGCACTGGGAAGAGCACCAGCGTAATGTGAGGGTCGTACCTAGGACCAGCCGGCAACTCCCACTCCCCTTGAGGCCGGCGGTGTCACCACGGGGCGCCACAGCCAAGCCTATCGCCTGAGCCTCTAGGTTCCAGTCTCGGGGATCTCCCTGATCACGGCGTTGGAGGGCACTCCTTCACGAGGCTCTGGAGAAGCTCCCGAGGAACACCCGCTGGGCACGGTCTTGGAGTTTGGGGATCCACATACAACCGCTCCTCTTGAGTCCTCGAAGTCTGCCTGTCAAGCTGCAACTTTTGACAACCTGACCGCAGAGTACGTCGGCGCCTTGGTGGCAGTGCCGCCGCCGGGTCGGCTCAGGGTGCGATTAGTGTTGGCTTCTGTAGTGAAAAGGTCGATGAGGCGGACCTGCCGAATGCAAAACCTTCCACAAGCAATACCAGATGGCAGTAGCTCACCCACGAGTGCCCAATGCGCCTGTTCCGGTGCAAGTACTTTGGCGTGGATGCTGGTAGCCTTGCGAGAACTCCCTCCTTCGAGTTCTGGAAACTGTCGCGTGTAAAGTCGCTTGCAAAGCGGGGCCTTCTTGGGTGCATCGTCGAAGATAATGTCACACCGCGCGAATGGCAGCCTCTTTCTTCAGCCACACATGCCACACACGACCCTTCCAAGCGGAGACAGTCCCTGCAAAACCCGTCGCATTTTTGGCAGCGAGTTGTGGTAAAGGCTTCGGAGAGATGCTATCAAAAAGAAGCACACCACGAGCAACAGACCTGGCCTGGCCCTTGGAACGGTGACGCCATCGGGAACCCCGAGAGGCGTGCCTCCAAGTGCTAGGAACTGCTCTCGAAACAAACTCGAGTTGAAACGTCGCATCTGCAAGTTTCGGAGGCAATGCCCCTGAGCTCCTGGCAACAGAAGGGGCAGTAGAACATCGCTTTGGCCCCGCAGCTGCCACAGACCTCTTCCGGAACTTTCAGCTTCTGAAAGGCTTCCTGCATCGTGCCCTGGAGGCTTGTGCACGTTTTCTCGTTAACATTCCCTTCCGAATTGTAGAGGGGTCCCCCTGGTTCTCGCTACTCGACCTATATACTTGCCCGCCTCCCTTCGCCACCTGGCAAGCTCTGCCACCAGCGCATCTGGAACCTCCACAGCTGACACAACAACTTCGCGCACTCGTTGCGTGCAGAACCTCAAAGTCTCTCCACGAGCCACGGGCCTCCGGGCGCTGCTCCGGGCCCGGGCTCGGGACCGCCATGGCAGAGTTCTCGTCCCGGAGTGTTTCTGAGGGGCTGAGAGGTGCTGATGACGCTGAGGCCCGAGGCCTGAGGCCCGAGAGTCGGCTCGAGTCGAATCTGGTTCAGCTTGGCTTCGACGGTTCTCACGGAGGTTCTCTGTGGCAACGCATCGGCCGGAGATGAGGCACCAAGGCTGCAACTCCCGTGCACAGGCCCAACTCTTGCTTTCTTCGCTCGGATCGCGGGAGCTGTCAGCAGGTCTCTCTTGTCTCCAACATCAAACCACTTAAGAAGCTAGACTTGGACTTAGCTGGACCCCATAGCCCTCGCATTTGCGCGGAGAACTGTGGAAATTCTCCGACAAGCACCACCATGAGAACTAGGCGTCGTACAGAAGCTCATGTCATGGAAAACTCTCAAACTACTCACAGCTGCTCGCGCCAAGCTGAACCTCTTGCACCGCCCAATCCCGAAGCTCTGACACTGCACCACACTCAAAGACTCAAACGACTGCAAAATGCTGCAAGAAAAGGCCCAGGCCCGCAGCCCTCTAGTCGGACGCCTCCTCCCACAGCCAACTAAACACACATCGGCATCCAAACTCTCTTCCGGACAACCCGAGATGATGCGACGAAGTCATGACAAACGTTCGGGGACACCGACGTCATGCTGCTGCCTCCTCCTCACCCTCCTCACCCTCTTCCCCTTCCTCTTCATAGCCTTCGGGGACCACCTGCAGAAACGAGCAGAAGATTCTGATCGCCCCAAGAAGCCCCGGGCAAGTCCGGCCTTGATCTCTATAACCGCAATGACTTCGGGGAGGAATTCGATGGTGCCCCGGTAAGTGCCGACTTTCGTGATCTGCGACGGCGCAAGCAAGCTAAACGTTCTAAGAATCCCTACGGACCGTAGGGACTGCTCTCAGATGGTTGATCCCTGTCTCGGTCTCTTGCCTGCCACACCCACTAGGAGTCTGACCCACCGACATCTGTTTAATCCCTAGAAGCGGTGGCCTTGGGGATCTGCACAGAGACTTGGCGCACAGGAACAGCTGTGGCCTTCACTATCTCCTGATCTCAGCGCACGGTGCGGAGAGACAAGACCGCAAAAATCTGGCCAGATAAGAAACTACGGATCGCTGGCCTCGGCAACGTTGATCTGGGAGAGTGATCCATAGATGTTTTCCTTATCCTCGCGAACCTTCTTCTCAAAGATGAACCTGCGAGCTCGATAAACGAGCATGCTGTGCTGCAATGCGCAGGACGACTTTCGTGAAGAAGCTGCGAAAGGAAACAGAGCATGAGCAGAGAGGCGCACGGCCCATGCTTCTCGATGGCATCTTTCTTCTTCAAAGCTTCCGCCAACCTAGTCTCCACTGCAAGGGTGAAAATAAAGACAGGCTGTGTTTTTTTCTGTGTCGCTTCTGTCTTTCTTTTCTGTGTCACCTGTGTCTTTTATTTCTTGCGAAACAACAGTCTCGAGCGCTAGCCGTCCACGGCAGGAAAAAAGTTTCCAGGGTTTGGGCCTTTTTTCATTAGGGTTTCGGTCTGGACTGACTCCTTTTAGGGCATCCCCTGGCTTTTGGGGTTTTGGGTGTTCTGTCAAGGAAAGGATGCCAGTCCTGTGCATGCCCTGGGTGGCCTCAGTCCGAAGCTGTCACAAGAGGCCTTGAAACAGGCAGAAGAGCCACACGGCACATCAATGTCATGAAGACAAAGGATGTCACAGCAAATTTCCTCGTCACGCATCAGCTCCACCACACTGGCCAGCATGGGAACGCCAGCCCTGCCCACATTGAGCGTAGCCATGTGCAGACTCACGAAGGCGAAGCAAGGCCTCCAATCATCTGGGCAGCACCATCCACGACCGCACAGCGTCTGGTCATCGACGCCATACTCGCGAACCTTGCCTTCTCACTCTTCCCACAGCTGGCTCAACTGTTCCTTGCGACGCTGAGCCGTAGCAGGTTAGCATCTTCGCACTTGTGTGCGCGCGCGACCTTTCTTCCCGAAAGGTCGGCATGCACTGAGCGCAATGCCAAGCCACATGGAAGTTGAGCCGAGGTTTGCCAAGACGTTTGACCATCCGAGGCCAGGTGAAAACCTCATAGCCCTTCATGTCCAGGTTGTGACTATCCGCTTTGCGAAGGCTCCAAGGCCCAGTGGCCCATGACAGTAGCACCATCAGTCATAGCACCGGCACGACATACCCTGCAGAAATCTTTCTTGCTGCAGTCGGGGTGTGCCTGCAACCGATGTTGATCCCGGGTGTAGGCAAAAGCATTGGCAAAGTAGCCCGAGCGACCACCACTGGTCACCAAGAGCAATGCCCAGAGGACACAGGGAGCACTGCCAATCAGCCGCGGCCTGTGTTTGCCAAGCTTCGTCAACGCAATGGTCCTGGATGCCTGGGTGGCCCGCCCGCACTGTCGCTGATCCTCCGGATGCCACCGCTGATGATGCTGATAATGAGCACAGCGCCGCCTGGCCAGTTCCAGAGCAGTTTTCGTCTGGGGGCAGTGAGCACACCGCTCCACAACAGTGCCATCTTTCTGGTATGCCGGGTTCAAAGTGGCACCGGGCTTACGATATGCGATCAACTTGGGCCTGTCACCTGAACCACCAGCCTCAGCATCCCCACCGACATCAGAAAGAAGCTCATCGTCATCCGCAGCCACATCACAAGGAGCATCGCCACGACCAGCCCAAGCGCCAGTAGCAGCCGCCAGTGAAAGCCAAGGAGCCTGTTTACGAAGAAGCCGCCACCACCGTCCGACCATTCATATTCATGCAGAAAGTAAGGAAGCGTCACCGCCGGTCACTGCCAAGTGAAGCACCAGAGGCACGCAACGCCGCGGAAGGATCATACCGAATCATACCAGCGAGAACGCTTGATAGGCCCAGCAGTGGCCGTAGGAGCACCGAGCACCCTGAGCATCACCACGATACGACTCATCAGGACGATCACCGCCAGGAAGAGAAGCAGAGAAGCACAAGCCGATAGCGAGCGGAGAATGTGCGCAGCGCCAGTGGCATCATCGGCAGCCGCCCCACCAGAACCAGCTCCAGGAAGAGAAGCACAATCGGACAAAGAAGTCAGTCGCTCAAAAGCGCGAGGAGGTACAGCGTGACGAGCAGCACCATCACCATCAGCCCCATCCGGAATCGAAGCACCCCTCGCCGTCACACGCACAATCCGAAAAGAACAACAGACAGCCCGGGCTGCTCCGGCACCCGGCGCATCAGAAGGAGTGCCGCCAAGAGGTGGCAACAAACGGGTAGCACCGGAGCACACTGTGGCACAATCCGACAGCGATGCACGTCCAGGCTTGCAAAAAAGATCACAATGAAGTCCACCTCCCTCAGCGTCCGGCTCCCACTGAATTGGTGCCTGGACAAGTTGGAGGTCGTCCTGCCGCACGGCCTTGAAACACCACTCGTTCTTACGCGAGGCCCGAAGTTTCGAAGTGATGGCAACCTGAAAGAAACCGATGGCCCCAAGCAGCTCCTCGACGTCACTGAATTGGTAATGACCAGGGACGCACGAGCACGCCAAAGAGCAGGCTGCGCCTTGAACTGAGGGTCCGACTGAAGCAGCCGAAGGCCAAGACCTCATCCTAGGACAAAACCATAACGAACCCCAGAAGCCACGTGCTTCAGCATCATAGGTTTCGTCCGATTGCCACAGGATCCAGTCGACGCGCTTGATGATGGCCGCTCTGCAGTCGCCAATAGTTTTGATCCAACACCCACGCCTCGCTGTCGTCAGAACCAGTGTCGGCCGCTCTGTCAGCGGTTGAGTGCTTGGCTTGGCTGCGTTCGCGCCGCCAACGTTTGCCACCCACAGCTGGAAGCAAAGACTCATCACGTTGCCTCGTCCTGGATGTCAGCCCATCGTCGTCGAATCGAGAAGTCTCTAAGGCCCCCGAGGCGTTGTATTCGAGCGCGAGGCCGGAGCATAATCAGATACGCTGTGGCCGGCTCGTGCCCCAGCAGCAGCATCGGCGTCCCACGACGAGGACCATGGAGAGGAAGAAGGGCCCTGCCAAGCAGACCAATCCGGACCGATAGCACGAGCCTGCCAGTCGTAGGAGCAACCACTCGCCTGGGAGCCACATAGGCACCGGCAGCCGAAGGCTCAACACTCACATGTCCATTCCAGTCGTCATCCTCATATTGCCACGACGCAACAGCACAGTCTTGGGCCCCATCGTCCCGCCAGCCTGACCAGTCAACAGTAATCACCGTCCGCATCATCACAAGCAGCGGGGCGAGAGTGCTGTCTAAAGGAAGAGTCATCGCCACCCCAAGCCGAAACCAGCTCTTTGATGATGTCAGTGCTGATCCTCTTCACATGGTTCTTGGTGATAGGTTTGGCTGGCTTGGGCACACCACCTTTGCGCCGCCTTTGTGCAGCCAGTCCACCAGGACCTGGGTGGCTGCCTCACCCACTCGCACCGCAGCAAACGGACCAAGGCGGGCACAGTCAGCACAGCACCAGCAAAGCGCCAAGCCGCACAGCCAGCGCAATCGTCTAGAAGAAAAGCCTCACATCGGGCCCCATGCCAATGTGTAAGATTAGCCCATCGTCTTGGACAAGCAGTGGTACCTGTCTCAAGCTGCACAGAAGAGCTAGCAAAGCCCCGCCCAAACCCGTACATGGCGACGCTACGCCACTGAAGCATGGCTGACGAGAGGCCAAGAGCTCATCGGCAAAAGCGTTTTCAAAGTCGTCCGCGCCATGGGGCTTGCCAAGATCAATAGGAAAAGGGGTGCCACCATGGAAGGTTCCAGAGCAGAACGGCTCGATGGGCAAACGCGCCGAGGCAAAGCATGGTCGCACCAAAGAGCACGCCCACACCAAAAGTCGTAGTGGCACCACGAAGAAGTGATCCAAGCAAGGCGCCCGCCATCCAAAGCCATGGCGCCGCAAGCGAAGAGAGGGAGCAGGGGCACTAGGCCGACCAGGGCCAGTGGAAGTGTCCCCGCGGGGATCTTGATCGCCCTCTTGGGTTTTGTATCCTTCACAAGTATCGCACAAATCTTTGCTCCGTAGGGTCTTCATCTTTCTTCTAGGTTCTCGGGTCCTGTCCCGCACAGGACTCATAGAGGCCTTTAGCAGCGTGCGAGAGGATCTAGCATGCCAAGCCCCGGAAGCAACACCACGACACTCCTACAGTCATCAGCTCTAGGCAGCCTCAGCCCACGCTGCCCAAGCATCCAACATAGATCTCGCCGATGAGGTCGACAAAGACTGGCGCCGATGCCGAGCCCAGCGCAAGCGCCTGCCACCAGCATTCTTGGCCGCAAAGGCCAGGCAGGATTTGAAAATTTAAAAAAACCGTGGGAAGGCACGCAACCCACTTCCTGCCACAGCTCTCTTGCTTCGCATTGTAATCGATCGCCGCGGGCCCACACGTGAAGAAGGGGGGCCAACCCACACGGGCCCACCCCCATACCGCGCCTTAGTAGCGCAGTCATCCAACGAAGCAGCCCAACACCAAGATGTAAGTCAAGCAAACCCTTTGCACCGAAGTCGCCCAGATAGACACCAAGGCGCCCAATGCCATCTCCACAGCCACCAGTGGAAATCGCCCAGCAGCGCTGGCAAGAGGTAGCTCGCCCCAAGGGGCCCAAGCGAGTGAGCGGCCACATGCTAGAAGCAATGACTGCTCATTCCGTCGCAGGTTTCGGCATTATTTCAAGCTTATCTTTTACTTCTTTTAGGGTTTCGGGGTCGCTTTACTCCGTTTAGGTTTTAGGGTTCGGCTTTGTTTCAAGCTTACCTTTTACTTCTTTACCCTAAACCCCAAACCCTAAACAACCCGAATGCAAGAAGGCCCCGAGCGAAAACGGAGTAAACGGACCCCGAAAGCCTGAAAGAAGCAACAGGTAAACTTGAAAGAAAACCGAAACCCTAAAAGTTAGGGGAAGCCCGAAAAGGAGTCAGACCGAAACCCTGATGAAAGAAGGCCCAAACCCGAAAAGCAGTAAACGTACCCCGAAACCCTAAGCGAAGTGAAAGGTAAGCTTGAAAGAAACCCGAAACCCTAAAAGGAGTAAACCCTGGCCGAAGCACGAGTAAAACGACACAGGTGACACAGAAAAGAATGATACGAGTGACACACAAAAAAAGAAAAGACACAAGTGACGCCCCTTCCGGCTCCCGACATGAGTTGGAGCAAAGCCGGAGAAAGACTAAGAGAATCCAGATAGCCTCTTGCATTCTTCAGAGCAGCACGCTGCGACTCTCTCCGGGTTCCGGGCTGCTTTGCGGCCTCCTTGCTTTTCAGCCTGGCCTCCTGATCGAGCCTGGACGGTTCATGTGTTATGGAACAGATGCTTGCAAACCGCACACATTATGCACATTCAGGCAACCCCACATGCTAAGTTCCCGGCTGCTTCATGATGCTGGCATCCTGCCTCTTGGCCACACCCTCGGGATAGAGGATGTTGCGGTAGTAGCCCTTCTTCACCTTCCAGCGGGCGTTGTCACGACCTGGCCTTCAGCCAAAGACGGCCCGTGACCGTCACAACGTCGCCCTTCTTGCCAAGCTTGGGATGGTCCTTCACTTAAAGAACCCAGGAAAGTGATTTCTGAGCGAAAGGCGAAAGGCCGGCCGGCCTGCAGCAGCACCACGGTGGGTTTCCACCTTCTGTACTTCTTCGGGATGTACTTTCCCGTTGCTGTGTATTTCTGATTGATGGTGCTGGCGAAGGCGTCGCCTGAGACCAGCGAGGGAGAGCTCTGCTCAATTCGGATAATTGTACCGCCGTCGACCAACCGACATCAATGTACGCACAACTACAGTAGCTTCTAGAATTGATCGTAGTTCGAAAAACGGAGAAGGGAGAGCATGGCCCAGCCAGGGAAACTGCGCCAATGCCACCCGACTATGGCCCAATGTCTGTCAAAGTACTTTACAACTAAATTGGCATCTGTGGTTTCCAATAATACTCGTTGGCACTGACTGATGTTACAGTTTCTCTTCTCTTCGTGATGCCCGTAAACACTATATGCACCTAAGGTTTCGAGCATGCTTTGAGATCACCGTGCACCTGAAAAGTGTACAAGTCCAGGTCTGCAAAGCTGTTTCACATTTGGTTCCCTGCCGTGCCACCACGGCGGACGAAGACTAAAAGTCTTGCAAAGCCAATGTTCTTGCGCGCAGATGTTCTTGTCTCCCGCATGCACCTCTTCGTATCTCTGTAGTTGAATGGGGAGGGATTGTTAAGGTCCCCGCTGTACAGGCTATTTTAGCCAGCTCGAAGACGCACTTCGTCGTCGTGCTGATGCGCACGGGGTTGGCGATCCGTCCTTGTATAAGATCTTCGGGGGTCTTCTTAGTTCTCCTCTCCGGACTTCGCTTATGTTTCGGCGGTTGTTTCCGCCCTTTTTCGTTTTTCCCACAAAGACCCTGTGGCTCATGGGATCTTAAGACGGGTTTAGCGCGATCCCCCTGTTATTTCTTCACTCGGTACGGTTGTGGCAATTTCCGCACTGCGAAGCCCGTTGTGCTGCTGCCCGCAACCTTGCTGCACCAGTCACCCGATCACACAGCTGTGCTTGTGGATAGAAGATGGCGCTGATGCGTCTTTCCTTTTAACACTCTGTCCCTTGCTGTGAGGCTCTTGACCTTTATCGCCTTTCCTTTTTTGGTTCGCCTTCGGGCATTAGGGTTTTTAATGCTCCCTTTAAGTGCCTCTCGGATCGCCAGGCGCGCCTGTTGATGGATTGCGCGCTTTGGCGGCTGCCTGGGTGTAGGCTCACTTTGTGCCTTAGGCCATCTACGGGTTTTGTGGAGTTCGAGCTCCCTGTGAGCACAGCACCATGCTCTCCAGGGCCAGACCGTCGGGCCGAGTTCTTCCAGGCGATTAGACGACAGCGACCGCCGACAGCGGCCGCAGGGTCGGTGTGGATTTCTGAGTTTGGAGAACTTGGACTTCACCAAGCCCGCTGCCCATACAGCACATGCAATGAGTTCGTGAGCTTGTCTTCGAGCACTGCCGTGGTCCTTCTTCGTATGCAACTGTGTTTTGCACCTCTTGGCGTCTGCGCCCCTCAAACTCTCGGGCCCTTTGATGGTGTGGGTGAATCCATCAAGTCTCAGCCTCGCCTTCTCCTTCAATTCCTATTCCCCCAGCCCGAACTCACCCTCCTTAAGCCTACGTCGTCTCTTCATACCTTCCAGGCAACAGCTCTAACATGTTATACAGTATACTAAGTATACAGTGTATTGCAGTGTGCTGCTGCCTGCTTTCCGACTGCACTCAGGCCACGGCCAGCGCTCGCAAGGAGCGAGCCGGCCAGGAAGGCGCCGAGGAGCGCTGCAAGGGAGGCGATGCCTCGGCAACGACCAAGGACGGACACACAAAGCAAAGCGGGGAATCTGCGGGAGATCTTTCTAGCCCTGTATACCCTACTAGTAGAACCTCGGCTCGGCCGCTGGCTCAGCACCCTGCGCGGTCGCATTCTCGGCGCCGCCTCGGGCTTGGATTCTGTTTCGAGTTTCGAAAGGAGCGCCGCGGTCTCGAGCCTTGGCCTCCAAGCCGAGATCGCCCTGGCATGGCAAATCGTAGGCTCTCACTCATGCGGACACCGTCTGCGGCCTCAGCCCACATGAGGGAGGCGCGGTCACTCCCCGTTTGAGCCGAGTCTACGAAAAGAACTCACCCCTTCGTCACCATGCCTGCATGACTCGTATGACCTCTTCGATCCACAAATCCATAATTGTTTCTGCTTTTGCTCCTGCAACAACGTGGGCCCTCACTTGTTGCAGGTACCGCACAATGCGACGGTGCTCGATGCCGCTGAGGCCGTGTAACCGCCTCGGGCACTGTCCGCGTCCTGTCTTGTCACCCTGAGCGCTTGGTCTTCGAATCTTGCAAGTCCGTCGTAGGATGCTGGCACGACTTCTGCGGTGACAGCCTGCACCGCGTTCTCGCTCGGTTTCAGTCTACTCTCCGACAAGTATGGGATAATCCCAGACCGTCAGGATTGACGCAAGAAGCGCAGACAAGTGAGGGAGTCCAGAGATGCCGAGATGTGTGCATAAAAAAGATGGTGATAGTTAAGGTGCGAGAGCGGTTGAGGGTGACAGTCAGGGCGACGGTGAGAGTCAGGGTGAGGGTGTAATGAGGGTGAGGACGAGAGTCCCGGACAAAGACATGCTGCACGGCAGGCCTACACTCCAACATGCACTCACATTGCGCATGCCATGCTTAGACGGAATGCCTCCAAGTCTGTGTCCTCTGCCACGGTGAAGGGGACGGTCACGCCGCCCCCAACATCCATGTCTACCTGCACTAGCATCCATGTGCTAAAGAGCAGAGATGAGCTACTCAGAAAGCTCATGGTGAGATGACTGTGCACAAACTCCCATCAGGGCCAATCGTGCTTTTCTTCGTTGAGCAGACACGACGTTAAGAGGCTCTTTCGCCAGACACTGCGCCGGCCGGGCTCTTCGAGCTCCAGCTCACGAGCCGAGCTCGGCTCCAAGACCTGGACTGCAATGGGCTTCGGCGCGGTTGCCACCTGATCAAGCGTTTGTTTTTGGACGAGAAGGCACAGTGCAAATCATCCCGAACACCGGCACAAGTGTCTTTATCCGTTCTGCGACTTCCAGCTTGCCTTTACATGGAAGACTTTCAAACCGGGGGCCGTGGAGTCCCGCTTGTGGGCTACAGGCCGCTCGGCATCATGGAGACCAAGCGAGGTCTCTGGAAGCAGCGAGGTTGCAGCTCGTCGCAGTCCTCAGATAGCCTCAGTAACCTGCTCCCCCACAGAACTCGGGTGGTGCCATGAGCAGACCTAGATTCAGAGGGTCACAGCGTCGTCAAGAGGCTGACCCACTATAGACGCTCTCGCCTATGTGGCTGCGTCGGGAGGCAGTCATGCTATTTGCAATCATGCCTTTGGATAAAAAGTCGAATTCAACTTTAAGAGCACATCAAGCGTGCCCATGAAGTCAAGTTTACGCTAGGAGGCATCTTCAAAAAGATGCCTACTGCGTCAAGTTCCTTGCAAAGCCAGCCAGAGTGCAAAGCGATCCAAATCACGGCCGTGGCCCAAAATCATATCACTGCTAGCTTTACGCTTTTGCATCGCTTGAATGCTGGCTGCTACTAAATTCCCCGCCCATCAGTGGACATGCCTTGTCACGGAGATCGAAGCTTTGAACCAATTGGATTGTGAGATCACGGCCCTTGCCCTCGCCTTGAGCACGCCTTTAAAGCACTGGCGGCCCCACCCACATGGAAAACCTCGGAGATTTCACTTCGAAGGAAGAGGCTCAGCAAAGGAGAGATTTGGTAGTAGCAAGTTGCAGGGAAGCTGGAACTCTGGGCCCTTTCGCCTTTTTCGATCACTGCAGCAGCCTGGCATGAGGTGCCAGGCTGGTCTGAAGACATCGATGCGAGGCTAGTGAGACCTGCAGATGGGACCTTTCAGTTTCTGTTTGCATCTGCGGACTAAGTATGTAGGAGTTGAGGGCACAAGAAACCAACATGGCAAGACGCCACGTGCAGGACACCACCTCTCCATCACTATCAGCGGCGTAGGCATCATCTACGGTACAGCCATGCCACTCCGGAGTGCGGCTTTCTTTGAAGAACTACTTGAAAATTGCATGCAGGTCCTTCCGGAGTCGAAGCAGCTTTTTTCTCTTGCATCGGCAAACAGGGAAAAATAGTCACGAGAACCCAGGACCCACACTTTAACAAACAGTCCGTGCATGAGCATGTCGCCTACGCATCATCCAGTGCAGCCACGCCGGGGAGGAGCTTGCCCTCCAAAAGCTCCAGGGATGCACCGCCACCAGTGCTGCAGTGAGAGACCTTGTCAACAGTGTCATACTTCTTGCAGGCGGTGGCGGTGTCGCCACCACCGATCACGGAGACGGCGCCGTCCTTCGTGACCGACACGATGGTCTCCATCATCTGCTTCGTCCCCTTTTCGAAAGCCTGGCAACCGAAAATCTGTGGGAGTACCGAAACGGTAGAGTCGGGTAGAGATGCCAAATATCACCCAGAAGTTCTTAAACTAGGAATCAGGAGGGCCCCGGTCTGCCTCCATCTCGAAGACACCCATCGGACCGTTCCAGACGATCGTCTTGGACTTCTTGATGGCCTGCAGCTGAAAGTGGCGTAGCTGGGCTGTGTCTAGCAAACATCCCGGCTTCTCTCTGAACTGTGTCAGGACTCGGTAGATTCAGGGAGACATGGGTAGCAGTCGGTTCGAATAACGTCGGACACTACAAGAGAAACACCTCGCCTCGTCGTTCATTTCGATGGACTTGGGGCCAATGTCGAGGCCCAGGAAGCCCTCGGGAACCCCGGTGCTCATGTCACCTTCCTGGATCTCTCCGTCATCCCCGAACTTGGAGGAGCACACGAAGTCCACCGGCAAAATGAGCTCCACGCCCTTCTCCTCGGCCTTCTTCCTGGGCTATCTCTATCTCTTTCTTTCGTCAGGGTTAGGGACTAGGGGGTTTCCCC
>CAJNJA010014596.1:0-12127 GCA_905231915.1 Symbiodinium necroappetens | reverse complement strand
ACTGCAGCAAGGACTACAAAGACCTGTTCGACCGCCACGCCATTCCCCACGAGAGTCTTCGACACAATTCGTTAGCCACCGACGGAGATGCAGTAACACTGTCACATGAGCTTGCTGAGAAATGGCTTGCATCTACACAGTCGGTTGATCTTGACGGACTCTCGCTCAAATTCCATCCGTGTGACCCGAAAGGAAAAGGCTTCTGCCTGGAAAAGACTTCTGCCTGTGCATGCATCATATGCAGACATCACGTTGATGAGGAAGCAAAAGCTGCCAAGCCTGGACGATGATGATGATGAGGATGGGGAACCCTGCTTCTGCCCGAGGGCTGAGCTGCTTGGGCCAAGAAGAGGTCGAGTTTATCGTCTGACTTCTCCGATCCCCGAAACTGTAAGGTGGTCTGCTGCCGCCGCCGGCGGGGAGCGCCGCGGCAGCAAGGCACCAACCACCACGCGGAAATGCCTGGGGCCCAGAGCATTGGAGCCTTTTCATCAGCTATCACCGGTAGTAGTTGTCGACATGCAACACAGATATCGACATCGAGTTAGAGAACAACGGCAACGGTAGCGTTTTGGATTCTCGTCTTTGAGAGCATGCCGTTTAACTGCGACAGTACAGATCCAGTTTCGCCTGAGTTGCAGTCCCGAGACTGGGTGTGCTTGCAAGCAACTTCCATGTGGAATGTGCTAAGCCGCCGTGTCGGTGAACAGTCATATGGACGCGGGCGAGATCAGCTTGCAGAGACTTTGCTTTAATCGTTGGGGGGTGTGTGTGTGTGTACATGAGATTTGTTCTGCGATCTGGATCACCAACTGTGTGCGACGAGGAATCGACGGTCGACTAGCAGACTCAGTTCCCTATCCGACCTATTGCCTCGGCTGCCCGGCTACATCATTAGGCACCCAGGGTTGTAAGGCACAAGGGAGGGGGAGTGTCAGATGACCATATTCGCTTGATCACTTATATTCAATTCTATTCAGAGTGACTTAGGCTTATGAAGCCTTCAACCCCCCACCCTACACCTGACTTCAAGTTCCTGCACAAAAGCTTTGCATGCTGGTTCAGGCTCGTGTTCATGCCCACTGGCTTCTTCAGGTGCGGGCACCTGTCTGAAACCCATCATGTGGATCTTGCCTGTGTCGGTTCTGTGTGCGCTGTCGGGCAAAGATCCAATTCATCACAGTAGCCTGGTTGAGCTTGTCCTCATAGGCTGCACGTTGTTTTTCGCACATCCGTTGTTTTTCGCACATCCGCAATCCCGAAAGAAGATCCTTTGTGGTGTTGAATTGCGGGGCAGTCTGATGCATGATGCATGTGTTTCTTAAGCCCGACCCCTTCCATGCACTCTAAGCCAGTCTCAGGGCAACCGAGATGTGCCTGAAAAGAAAGCCAAGCTTAACATTTGGATTCCGTTGATTGCTGTTGTTGGGGTCTGTGGTTTGGAGTTTAGGATTTTCGCCTTTTCAACTCCCAAACCCCGCGCGCAGCCTGGGATGGGACAGGACGACTTGGGATTTCATCCACATTCTCATCCTAACGGTGGAGCTGCCCCTTGGTACATGAGCAGCCCGGTTTACTACCTAAGGTCTAGGGGGGGATCCTTGGACCGGCTCCCGCTAATAATACTCTACTTCAACTCTGTTATTGATCAGGTTTCTAGCACTTACAAGCAGTGCTGGTAGTTCGTTATCCTTCATGCGAGCTTCGGGGCCTTTGACCTGGGAACAGCAGCCTTCGTGCCTAGGATTCTCCTTCCGCTGCACGTCTTTGATGCAATGGTGCCTACCCCGTTTCTCATCAGCTTCTCATGGATCATCCAGCACCCATGGCTGCAGGGGTGGAGTGCCACTTGTTTTGCCAGACATCGCCCCACACACACAGTTGAATTCACTTCCGTATCGAGGATCTTCTGGTATTTGGACATTATCGTCCACTTTCGAACGTGCTTCTACATGGAGGGCAAGTTTGTCAAGGACGCCGGGAAGATTGCCCAGCGCTACATCAGAGGCCGGGCCTAGCTGCTGCCATCGCCCTGCTCCCTCATCCCTCCGCTCTCGAACTGAGGATGGTTCCTTTGCGATTTTTCGTCGCTTCGCTTTTCACACATTTTGGAATGGAGGGGCCGACGTATAAGGCTGTCTTGTCCCTTTTTGTCCCTGCAATTCTCGCGCGCACCGAGGAATGTCTTGGCCGACTTGTACTTAGACTCCCGGGCCCCCTACGCAGTGGCCGTCCTCTCGGAGGTTGACTTCACCAGCGTCCATCGTCCGATCAAATTCCATGGCGGCAGCTGTAGTCCCGATGCTTACGTGGAGCATATATACCAGCTATCGGCGAATAAGCGCCTGAAAGAGCTCAGGATCTCTACAATGTGGTCATCATCAAGTTTCTGCTGCGTCTGGCGCGCTTTGCGAAGCTCAATGGAATTGCGCAGCCGCTGCGCAGCAGCTACATGGAGTCCGCACTCTGATGGAATTCCGCTAGAAGTCTTTCTGTGCAGCACGAACTCGAGGTCTCTCATCCGCAGGCTCAACTCGGACACCGCAATCGCCAAAGCCAAAATCTTCCTCCTCTCGTATCAGCATCATGTCTGCATCACAAGCTCAATGCATGGGCTGCGCGGGCAGTTCCAGTGGATACAAGCCCGACTCCTCACTAACGCCGTAAGCCCCATACCCATACACACTCCCATCAAGCCCGTTGTGTATGTAATGCCCAGGATACTGCTCATTTTGCATGTGATGGCACCCTGTCTGCAGTAAATCGTTTGCGCCAACGTGTGTGCTGCCCAAGTTCCAAGTATATATTATATAAGGGTAGTATATATATATATTTTTTTTTTTGAACCGCCCCCGGCACAGTAACAGTCAAATAATGGTTGAAAATGTAAACACCCACACAAAAATAGCACCAGAACATTGGGGATTTTTGCCTCTGGCTCTCCAAACGGAGCCCTCCTGAAACCGTTTACAACTTTTGCCTTGACCGTCTGCGTCCAGACCCCATCCACCCCATCCACCCCACGACCACACCGAACCACCCGCCCACCCGAGCCACCCCCAACCACCACCACACCCCGAACCAACCACCCAACCACCCCAACCTCCCCAACCAACCCACCCCCAACCACACTACCACCCCAACCGGGCCCCAAAAATTCTTCTGTTCGGGGAGGGCCACAACTCCACCACGAACGACCCCACCACCCATAACCACCCCAACCACTTAAACACCCCATCCACCTTACCACCCAACACCCCCCACCACCCAAAACCACCCAACCAAACCCCACCCACCACCACCCAAACCACCCAACTTGGCACCCAACCATCCACCTCACCACCCAACTACCAGCCACCCACCACCCCACACCACCCAGAAGCACCTCAACCACCCCAACCACCCAAACCACCACACTCACCTTCCCAGCACATAAAGGGGAAACGTCTTCGTATTATCTACATGAGAAAGCAAGGTGTCTTGGCTGGTACTCGAGGCTTCTGTAGTGTATTCTAGGAGCGGGCCCAGAAGCATGAGCGAGGCCCAGTGAAGCACTCATTTTGGGCTGCCGCGGGCAGAAACAAGGCAGTCAGACTTGTGATGAGCTGGAGGGACCCCCAGGTCGTTCCATTTGAGCCTAGGTGACAGCCTCTGTATCTTTGTGCAGTTCTAGCTGGTTCAAACAGCAGCCAGTTTGCCGATGGGCTGCTGCGGGGCATCTCCTGCGAAAAGGCTGCCATCGGTTGGCTGAGCTTAAGGCCAGGCTCGCAGCTAAGCCCAAAAAGGTTGCTTCTTCAGGCCAAAGCTGGCCAAGGCAGAACCCTGCACACAAAATCTGCCGGATGTTCAGAGCATTTTTTGGCCTGACTTCAGATTTTTTCCAAGGGCTGATTCTGAGTGAGCAATTTGCACCAGAAGTAGCAAAAAAAACACAAAAAGGAGCACAACATTTTGCACCAGAAGTAGCACAAAAAGGAGCACAACATTTTGCACCAGAACTTGCAAAAAAAACACAAAAGGGAGCACAACACTTTGCACCAGAAGTAGCACAAAAAAGAGCACAACATTTTGCACCAGAAGTTGGCAAAAAAAAGAGCACAACATTTTGCACCAGAAGTTGGCAAAAAAAAGCACAAAAAGGAGCACAACATTTTGCACCAGAACTTGCAAAAAAAAGCACAAAAGGGAGCACAACACTTTGCACCAGAAGTTGCCAAAAAAACACACAAAGGAGCACAACATTTTGCACCAGAAGTAACACAAAAAGGAGCACAACATTTTGCACTAGTAGTTGCCAAAACCACGTACCCGAAGGCCAAGTTCGGCTTCGAAGTAGAAAAGGCTTTGAAGTGGGCAGTGCAGCAGCGAAAGACGATTGTGGAACGTCTCCCAGGAGGGGCGCTTACCAGCGCAGATGGCCGCCAGATTGCGTTTGACCCTGTCTATGGAGAGCAGGCAGATGAGATGGATCGCATTCCCAATCTTTCAAAGACCGTCGTTGGCATCTACACGTACCTGATTGCTTTTACAACAGGGGATTCCAACAAGATTGTGCGCAATGCCGGGTCCGATGCCGGACTGGAGGCCTGGCGACGGCTCCACAACGAGCACGACCCAACCTCGGCTTGGTTCAGAATCCACCCAAATGCGAAAAGATTGAGCACTTGGGCTCCGCACTTGAGGATTGGTTGGCAAAGAAGCGGCAGTACGAGGAGTTCACAGACCAGCGAGGAAGGCCATGTCGCATTTCAGATGCCTCCCTCATGGCCGCCATGTACAAGCTCATGCCTACATCCTTGGAGCAACAGGTGATGTTCCATTCAGACGAGTACGACAGCTTTGAGGATCTCTATGATCGTTTGGTGGCCTACGCCTCCACGAAGCACTCATTGAAGATGACAGACAAGCCTGTGGGATCCAGAAAGGTTGATGCCTCAACACCGATGGATGAGGGGTCATTCAAGGGCAAGTGCAACAATTGTGGTCGGACAGGCCACAAAGCAGCTGATTGCCGCGCTCAGGGAGCAGCTGGCGCGGGCAAGAGCAAGTCTTCAGCAACTCAGGTGCAGTGTTTTGCTTGCGGTCGTCACGGGCACTACAGTTGGGAGTGCAACAGCAGCAAAGGCAAAGGAACAGGAGCAGGACAGAGCTACGAGAAGGGAAGTGCCAAAGGAGGTAAGGACAAGAGAAAAGGAAAGGGCTAAGGAGGAAAGAAGGGAAAAGGCAAAGGAAAGAAAGAAGGCTTCAGCGCAGTGGAGTGGGAGGAGCAGGAAGGATGGGACCAAGAAGGATGGGATGGATGGTGGTCCTCATCGTGGAGTGAGCAGCCGGCGTCCGAACCGCCTGCCGAAGCTGATCAACAAGCAGGCGGCATTGGAAGCTTAGACTTGAACCACCTCGAGTCCCTTGCAGAGAACGTGGCGAAGATGAACTGCAGCAGCGTGGAGTCGTACAAGGTCCAATGGAGAGGCGCAGAGTGGTTGAAACTCAACTACGATTCAGGCGCTGCTACAATGGCAATCCCGGATGAGCTCATCGAAGGGCCTTTGGAGGCCCGTGGAGAGTTCATCGTTGCGTCCGGCGAAGAGATCCCCAACTTTGGTCGCTTCAGAGTCCCGGCAATGGACGCCAACGGAAAAAGGAGGAGTTTTGCAGCCTACGCTACGAAAGTTCACAAGCCACTCGGCTCAGCTGCTGAGTTCAGCAGCACCCATGACTGTGCGTTGTGGGCGGAGGGTGGCACTCTCATTCCCAAAAACAGCGCGCTCGCGATTGGACTTCGCAAAGAATACTATCGCTTGAAGGAGATCCATGGTGAATGCGATGAGCTCCCGCTCTACCGCGAAAGCAACTTGTATAACATGTACCTGAAGCAGGATGGTGTGCCTGAGCAGCTCAGTCCGTTGCAGGAGGCGTCTACTTCGTCTGGGGCCTCGGCCGAGGAGGGTCGTCAGTCGGGAAACGCCCGGCAGGCGAAGGAGCTGTAAGGCCGAACACAGAACAAGGAGCACAGGAGCCTTCTGATGAAGACCATTGGAAGGTGGAAGGTAGCAACAAGCTCGTCAGATATCATGTTTCACTGCGGCGTTCCTTTCTCTCGCCGCACCAAGCAAGCAACATCCCATTTCATTTTGGGATCCAGAACGACGTAGGCGATCTTTGAGGACGGCTCTGTTGAGACGGTGGAGGACGATTGGACAGCGCGAAGAAGCGCCAACAAACGTCTCAAAGCACGGTGGTTCGGACGCACAATTTTCACATGCAGAGGAAAGCCAACCGAAGCTGAAGTAGCTGAGAGGAAGGAAGGCTTAGGGTGGCCCACCGAAGAAGAGGAGCCCGCTGAAGGAGGCTGCGGGCAGTGAGCCGCCACACGAGGAGTCTGAGGAGTTTCGCAAAAGCAGAGCTGCAGCAGAACCAACGCCTGAGCAGAGAGAAAACCATTTCTTGGAGAATCACGCCGTGTATCGCCCGTGGTGCGAAGTGTGTGTGAAGAGCCGCGGCGTTGGGACTCAACATAGGAGGGCCTTGAAGAAGGAGGCCGCTGAAAGCTCAGAAGGTCCACGCATCTTTTCTGACTACTTCTTCATGTCCAACGATGAAGACAGTGTTCCCATGCTGGCTTTGAAGTTCAGTCGCTCGAAGAGGATTGCCGCCGCAGCATTGCCTCGAAAGGGCATCTCAGAGCTGGGCTGCAAGTTCATGTCCAATTTCATCAATATGACAGGTGTGATGCGTTTTGTCAATTTTTCTGACGGTGAGCCTGCCATGAAGGCTCTGAAGGAGGAGTCTGCGAGGAAGGTGGCTGAAGTCGAAGCTATTCCTCGTGAGTGTCCCGTTGGTGATGATCAAAAGAATGGCGAGATCGAGTCTGCCGTTCGAGAGTTGAAGCATCAGATGCGAGCAGTGAGGATGAGTTTGGAAGGCCGCCTCGCGCGAGCCTTAGCAGATGACGATCCCCTTTTGATGTGGATCCCCACATTCGCAGGTGATTGCATTGCATTCCATCGCAGGGGTGCAGATGTCAAGACACCTTGGGAAAGAGAGACTGGCCGAAAGTGGCGCCGTCCTTGTTTGGAGTTCGGTGAGAAGGTGATGATCAAGGAAGCTTACGACAGAAGCAGCGGTCCAAAGAGAGACTGGCAAGCGAGGATGATACCCGGTAGGTATGTTGGGCATCATGCACGGACTGGTGCGGTCATGGGCCTCACCTCGGAAGGTGTGAAGTTTGGCACAAGTGTGAGCAGACTGGCAGCTTCAGAACGCTGGAGCACTGAGCGTCTTGAGGAGCTTCGTGGGCTGCCTTGGGATCTGCAGCCACGTCAAGGGCAGTCGTTGATGCAGAAGGTGTTTCAGTTCCTCGCTTTCCGCACCTTCCGGTGGGGAGCCCGGCGCCGCGATCATTTTATGTGACGCACGAAGATGTGAAGCCCGAGAAGTACGGCTACACTCGTGGATGCAGGTCCTGTGACAATATTATGAGGACTGGGAAGAGCGATGTGGGGCACAACACTGAGTGTCGAGAGCGAGTCTTCAGGCTTATGGAGCGCGATGAGAGCGTTCGTGTCAAAGACTACCGCAACAGGGTTCAGGAAGCAGCGGCCAAGCAGCCGCAAGCACCACAGCAGCAAGCAGCAGCCACAGCAGAGCAGCAGCAGCTCGAGAGCTCGACTCAGGAGGTTGAGAGCAGGAAGCGAGAGTCTGTTTCAGTGCCTGAGTCCCCAAGCAAGCGTCCTGTGCCTGCTTCGCAATGGGAGCAGGAGGGGCACGGCAGATATCGCAAGCGTCAGGCGGAGATGCCTGCAGAGGTGCTCCAAGCCAGAGTTCGGGATCTATGCCTTCGGATGTCAGAGCAGACCCGCCGCCGGATCAGATCGCAGTTGAGGCTTCAGCACAAGCGCCGGCGGAGTCGGGGCCAGTCTCAGTGGAGGAGTTTTAGAAGGAGGAAGCTGTAGACATCGATTCGGTGTTTGCTTACGAGGTCCTGGGTTCCGCGATTGAGTTGGGCGAGCAAAAGAACGAGCTTGTCGCTGCAGCCTCTGAGCAAGTGCGCAGAGTGTATGCACATGAAGGCATTTCTTTGAGTTCACTTGAAGTGATGCAGATCGCAGCTCTCCAGGTTGGGATTGCTGGTTGCCGCGTTCGCGATATTGTTCCTCGTGACGGCCTGTCTCGAGCAGCTCCGCATTTTGGGCTGAGACCAGGCTTTGTGCTAGACCTCACAAGGCCTCGCCCCGCAGGACTCAACGCGGGCAAACAGTGGTGTTTAGACAAGGAGGAGGACGCAGCAGAGCTACTTCAGTTGATTTCGGATGAGCGTCCAGCATTGCTCACAGGCAGTTCGCGGCATGACTTGTCTCAGTTGCTTGGCCTAAGACAGAGCGAGGCAGGAGCAGAACAGGTAGCATTGAGACCAGAGAAGGCTCAGGAGCAGTTCAGGGCTTGTGTTGGGTTTTACCGTAAACAACATGAGGAGCAAAGCGGACAGAATGACTCGCAAGTCCACTACAGGCATGGTGGTTCGCATCGGCGCTCACACCATCAAGTCCACCTCTAATCTCCAGACTTCGGTGGGGTTGCATGTTTCAGGGGCCGAATACTATGCATTGGTCCATGGGGCTGCGCATGGTTTAGGCTTGCGCTCCTACTTTGCTGATCTGGGGACTCGAGATGGATGTGGTCATTCAGAGCGACTCAAACGCCGCTCGAGCTTTTGCTTCATGCAGAGGTTTAGGGAAACAGCGACATGTCATGACACGTTTTCTATGGCTGCAAGAACGCGTTCGATGCAAGCATCCGCAGATCGTAAAGATCCGTACCGACGACAAGTGCTCAGATATACTCACGAAGAGTGTATCGCAGGGAACTCTTGAGAAGCACATGAAAAGCATGTCGTGGAAGCTTCAGTGTTTCACAAGTCAACCAAGGTGTAACACGTGGTTATGCATGTCAGGAGTGCCCTGGAACCAGGCTCCACTACACCTCGACGTTACTGAGCCCGAATACGCGGGCCCAGCAACGAGGAGGGGTGATCGTGTCTCGAGGTGCTACGGCCGAATGGCCCATGCGCAAGAATGACACGCACAACTCGAGATTGCTTGGCAGCATGATTGGCCCAAAACTGTCCCGTGAGAGTGTAGGCCCCCAGCTAAAATATTTCACTATTACAGCTTAGTGGTCTGCGCTGATGTTCGGGGGTGCTCAAGGGATGCCGCACCGAGCAGAGCTAATTTCAAGCAAATCATGGCAAATCTGATCATAATGCATCCTGCTGAGACGGAGGAAATTGTTCTTCAGGCTTACAGCCTACGTGCTTCCCGCGTGCAGGCCTACAGATGCTACGAGTTGCTTTGGGGATACCGCGCCGAGCAGGGCCAAATTCAGGAATGTTATCGTTATGTGAGGAAAGCTGTCGAGACATATCTTCAAAGCTTAGCTGGAATTTCGTGTATTTCCTGGTGCAATTCATTGTCCCCCTGATTGTGCTCACTGTTAGTGGGGCGGGGACGGTTTGAATATATATATATATACACATTATATATATATATATATATTTATTTACGTACAAGATCTTCTAGACTACCTTATAGGGTCTGTGTGCTTTTGGTTTGAATTCAGGTAGGTCTTTTGAACTTTGCCACAGCACAGAGATTTCACGGTCGTTCGCGGCCTTCCATTCTGTGTGTGCAAGTGCGTTCCAAGCCGAGCGGTTTAGCCAATGTAGAATTTGTAACCTCCAAGCCGCAAGACCTTGCGGCACCTTCAAGAGAATTTTACTTTCAGAACACAACCCACTCTATGTGAACTGACTATTGAGGCCTGCATCTGGTATAAAGTTGGCGTGGTCTCAGACGAAGGTCGGTCTGTGGCGGCGCTGTGACGGTCAAGTCCAGGGTTTGGGGTTGCATTGTCCTGATCCTACACCAGAAAGATTGCTATGCTGCTATGCGTAGCATCCGTAATCCGTCACCTGAAACCCTCATTCCAGCGGAGCAAGCAGTTGTTCGGCCGCAGGCTGGGTGAGCCAATACGAGTTTTCCGAGTAAAACATGGACTACAGGCGAGGTGACGTGCTCAGGGTCAGCGAGATGTAACTGAGAGCCCCGGAAAGTTAAAGTGCCCCTTGATGCGACACCAAACATGTGGCCCGAGGCAGCCTCCTCGACTTTTTGCATCCATAGAGGTCATCTACTGGTAGGTTGGGGTGTGGAGCGGCTGCAAGGTATACCACAGCTTTGCACTGGATGTTTTGCCAGCTGGGCTTTGGATCCACTGGCATTGAAGCATCTTGGATGCGGCATGATCTGATGCATAGGGACAATATCGCCAAAGACTGCAGGCCCGTGCAGCTCGCAAGGTTTGCTCGACTCTTGATTTCTAACATGTCTTGTTTGGGCAGACAAGTTCTTGCTAAATGGCTAGACTGGAGCTGTGCAAACTTTTTATCCTACTTTGCTGCTAGGCGCGCACGACGCTGGAGCGTGTCTTTGGACTCATTGCCGCTTGGACATCCGATTTTGGGGGGCTTGGCACAGGGCTATGCAACATCTAGACAGAGGCTTTTCTGAAGCCCGCGCTGCCTCAAAGAAAGAAGCGTTCCCCAACTTCCGCGGCTCCATAACCTCTGAGTGGTTCAGCCGCCTCCACCACCCGGCTTCCATGTACTACCCACAGCACAGCATGAATCGTTTTCCTGCCCTTTGCCACAACTCTGAGGACTCGAACGTTAACTGAAGAAGAACCAGAAGCGGTCACAAGCTTCAAACCTCTGACAACTCAAAGGGCCAAAACTGCTGTCTAGCAGTTACACAATGCCGGGAGCTGTGCGCTCGAGCTTTGGACTTGTTTTTTCGAGGCTGCGCTTTTCAACGCATGTTGCATTGTTAAAACGTCGTGAGCCAAGTTTGTTTGCGAGGTTGCGTTCCTGGCGGTGTTGGTCTTCTCCACACTTCTCGGTGTGCTGGCAATGATTGGTGACAGCGTGTTGGTGTGCTATAAGCCTTGAGCCCTATAAACGCTGATCCCAAACTTCCCAAACCTTACGCACCCTCAACCCCAGTCCCAGGTGCCATCACGAACCTCACGAACCAGCTGAACAAGGCTTCTGAGGATCGCAGGCACCAGTTTCGCCAGCTGAGGCCGGACGGTGCTTACAGTGGTCGCTTTATCTTCAGATGACACTTTGGCGCTTGTTTTGTGGATGCTATAAGATTGCATGTTTCCAGGGTTTCGCGGATGTTTGATGAGTGCTTTTGGCTGCTCATGTAGATCTTGTGGAGAGCAAAGGGAGCAAGGTTCAAGGTTTTGTACGAGTACGAAGTAGACGGGGTAGAGTCTTTGCTGCATCCGCTTCTGGCAGGACACTAAGCCCTGAACCCTAAACCCTGTCCGGCAGGAAGTACTTGAACCAGCATCACATCAACGAGGACCTCTCCCTGCGGATTACTGGCTTCCTACAGGGTGCCTACAGCCTTCGCCAGGCCGCAGAGCAGCGGGGAAGTAGGGGTGAAGAGCTGGCCCTCTAAACCTCAATGCTAAGTACATATGAGCTTGGGTATGTTTTGGCATGATTCCAATCTGTATCCTGGTTGCTGCTGTGTTCCGACACCTAAACTCCCATAATCCGTTATTCAATCTACTTGCCCAGGCACGGCTGGCGGATTCCCAGGTTGCACTGCTGGAGCTACTGTCCACGCCCCTGCGCGGAGAGCTGCAACTCGCCAGAAGAAGATTTGGTGAAACAGTCAGCCTGAATACCTGTACCCACATCCCTCAAACCACTGTTAAGCCCTAAGCCCTGATCCGGCCCTGAGGCACTCTGCGATGTACAAGAGATGCCTTGAGGTGCGGGCATTTTGCGAACGAAGCCTCACTAACTACTGCTAGATTCCTCCTTCTGATACGGAGGGACGATGACTTGATAACTCCTCTTCCTGTTCCATCTCTTGGTACTTGTCGCTGGTACTGCTTGTCCAATGAGTATTGCTAGTGGGGTGGTGGCGGTGGCGCTGGCGCTGGCGCTGGCGCTGGCGCTGGCGCTGGCGCTGGCGCTGGTGCTGGTGCTGTTGCTGTTGCTGTTGCTGTTGCTGTTGCTGTTGCTGTTGCTGTTGCTGTTGCTGTTTGTGGTGTT
>CAJNJA010014595.1:0-12128 GCA_905231915.1 Symbiodinium necroappetens | reverse complement strand
AAGCCATAGAAACCATAGAAGCCATAATTAGAAACCAAGGAAACCATGGAAGCCAAACAAACCCCTTGTAAATAGTACTGCACTGACAGAAACGCGTTTGCATTTGACCCTTTTTGGCGTTTGGATTTGACCCTTTCTTGCGTTTGGATTTGACCCCTTTCCGCGTTTCGATTTGACCCCTCTCCCGAACCGGTTTTAGGGTTTTAGGGTTTAGGGTTTGGGGTTTTCAGGCTTCGTACAGAATTTGGGGTTTAAGGCTTCGGGTTTGGGGCCTACTTTGGGGTTTTGGCGAAGGTATTTAAGGTTTGAGGTAAGTTAACGTGTGGGGTTTAGGCCCTACTTTAGGAGTTTCGCTAGCAAAATTAGCAACTTCCATACGGTTTGATAAGGCGTTATATCGTTTCATAGGGATGTTTACGGCCAGTATAGGGTTTTACAGGGCTTTGGGATTTTAGGATTTAGGTTGTTCGGCGTTGTATCCGGATTCCATAGCAATCACAAGGACTTCTCAAGGCTTCTTATTAGACTTTGTCGTGTTGACCGAGCGATCCACCTGTCCTGTGTTCGGTGACCTCCAAAAAGACGAAGCCCTGTTTGTTCCATCAGGAAACCCTACGCAGCAAGGGGAACGCATTTAGGGCTTAGGCCCTAAACCCTAAACTCTAAACCCTAAACCCTAAACCTTACACCCTAAACCCTAAACCATACATTGAGGGCATAGGATAGAACTATCAACCCAGCAGCCCCACACTCAACACACCCTCGGAACACAAGCTCTACGTATATCATACTCTACTTATACGGGTTTAGGGTTTAGTGTTTAGGGTTTAGGGTACTCATGATTCGGAACCCAAAACATAGTACTACTCATTATCTAGGCTGCTAAGGAACCCTTCACAAAAATGTCAGAGTCCCGGAACCTCTGAGCCCTCAACCCTAAGGAACGCCGGAACCCTAAGGCGGGGGACTCAGAACCCAAACAGATCCTTTCCAGATCCCTTCAAGATCCCTTAAAAAAGGCCCTATTCTGTTGGTAAGAATTCATGCTCACCCTAAGCCCTGAACCCTAAAACCCTAAAACCCTAAACCCTAAGCCCTAAACC
Source organism: Symbiodinium necroappetens (assembly GCA_905231915.1). Lineage (NCBI taxonomy): Eukaryota > Dinophyceae > Suessiales > Symbiodiniaceae > Symbiodinium > Symbiodinium necroappetens. The sequence continues at coordinate 11,025 of CAJNJA010014595.1, read as the reverse complement.
CTAATCCCTGGAAAGGCCCTCTTGTGATGGTAACAATTCATGATCCAACCTCTATAGTACTTGGAGGTTCGGGTAGTTAGGTTCATGGGTAGTTATAAAATGGGGTTATGATTGGGGTAACTATACTTATAAGCCATATTAGGGGACTTATAACCCCACTTATAACTAGGTTCCCCAGTAACCCCTTAATAATAAGGGTACCTTCTTCCTGATATTCGGCCTTAAGAAGGAGACCCCCCCAAATAAAAAGGAACTGCCCATGAACCTCCAAGTAGGCTCCCCGACCTGGGGGCGAAGCTCTCCGAGCATCGGCCCTGCATCATTCCTGCGGCTTAGGGGTTAACGGTTTAGGAGTTTAGGGTTTAGGGTTTAGGGTTTAGGGTTTAGGATTTAGGGTTTAGGGTCTAGGGAGGGAACACATCTTCAACTCTAATCGGATCCCTAACATGATTTAAGGTATACTGCTTAATTACGGGATGTGGGGCTTAGGGATTAGTATCAAAGGTTCTAAAATAACGTTGGGTTTAGGGGTTTAGGATTGAGGGTTTAGGTTTTGGGGGTGAGGGTTGAGGGTGTAGGGCTTGGGGTTTTCGAGTTGAGGCTTTCGGATTTTGGTGTGAATACAAGCAGCATCTCTAACTCTAGCACCTTCATTGGTGTCCTGTTGTCCTTTACCCCCAAGACCCGAAACCCTAAACCCCTAAACCCTCAACCCCTAAACCCTCAACCCCTAAACCCCTAAACCCCTAAACCCCTAAACCCTAAACCCTAAACGCCTAAACCGTAAACCCTAAACCTTCCTTCGTGGTACCTCTGAAACAAAGTTGGTGTCTCGGGTTTGAGGGTCTGCGGTTGCGGGACTACCTCTCTCAACCTTAAGGGTTGAGGGTTTAATTAGGGTTTAGGGGCGGGATTAGAGTCTTAAGGTGAACCTTAAGGTTTTGGGTTTAATTACGGTTTAGGGTTTAGGGGCGGGATTAGAGTCTTAAGGTGAAACCTTAAGGGTTCAGGGCTGAATTACGGTCTAGGGGTTTGGGGTTTAGGGATTAGGGTTTAGGGTTTAGGGTTTAGGGTTTAGGGGTTTAGGGTTTAGGGTTTAGGGTTTAGGGTTTAGGGTTTAGGGGTTTGGGATTAGAGTCTTAAGGCGAAGGAACTTGTAGGGGATTGAACCCGAAGACTCCACCAATTGCTCCTTGATTGGAGCATCCAGGGTTTTGGGTTTAGGGTTCTCATGCTAAGAACCTGGCAAGGCAAGCAAGGCTGCTGACGATGGGCTGCTTCTGGAGGCTGTCTAGCTGCTTTGCATAGTTAGAATAGGTTTTTGGGGGGGGTATGGTATGAGGCTATTTGGGGGTTTCCGAAAATAGGGGACCCTAATATAGTACCATAAATAGTAGGATCCTTATTATAAGGACCCCAAACTGAGGTACCCTAATTGTTCGGAAAGTCCCATTTAACGAGAATGGAATTCGTTCTTCAAACTGCTACACGAGATGTGCAGTCCTATCAAGGTCCTGAATAAAAACCAGGCTCCTCCTTACAGCGACTCCCAGCAGGAAAGCCCCGAAGTTAAACAAACAAAAACAAGAAGCACCACGTCGGCAGACCTTACATCCCCAAAAAACCCTAAACCCTAAACCCTAAAGCCTACACCCTAAACAGGTCTCTGAAAGTGCGAAACATCTCGCCGGATAGTTGCAGCTGAGACATGGATCCCCCGTAAACTCCAGGCTGCAGGCTCCTATACCCGATCCTTGCTGGCATAAGGGGCTGTTCTCTAACTTAGGGTCCCTTTTTAGGTCCCCAATATAGTAGGGCACCCTGACAAACAGGATCCTGAAAGGAACCCAAATATAGGCAACTACCCATAAACTTCGTGCCGTGCTGCTGCTGGGGCTCCACTCATGGACTGACGAACAAACGGCAGAAGCAGATCTGATGCCGCGGTACTGTCACCACCATAGTAAGCATTGCCCCAGGTCACGACAGAGCCATCACCACGAATGGCTGCAAAAGCCTTGTCAGAGGCTTGGATCTGCTGCACATTCCTCAGCTGATCCTGCACAGTACTAGCGTCACCACCTGTGCCAGCATCACCCCAGGTCACAACAGAGCCGTCGCCAAGAACTGCGGCGAAAGCACCGCTAGAGGATTGGAGTTGCTGTACATTTTGCAGCTGGTCCCGCACGAAACGACTGTCCCCACCACAGCCAGCGTCGCCCCAGGTCACAACAGATCCATCTGCAAGAATGGCTGCAAAAGCCTCTGCAGAGGCTTGGATCCGCTGTACATCTTGCAGCTGGGCTTGCACAGCACGACTGTCACCACCACGTCCGGCATCACCCCAGGTCACGACGGATCCATCACCAACAATGGCAGCAAAAGCTTCGCGAGAGGCTTGGATCTGCTGCACATTACTCAACTGGTCCTGTACAGCACTACTATCACTGCCAAACTCAACATCACCCCAGGTCACCACGCTTCCATCGTCACGAATGGCAGCAAATGCGCCGAAAGAGGAGTGGATCTGCTGCACATTCTGCAGCTGGTCCTTCACAGCTCTACTGTCACCGCCGAAATCAACATTACCCCAGGTCACGATCGAGCCATCACCAAGGATGGCAGCAAAAGCGCTGAAAGAGGCTTCAATCTGCTGAACATTCTTCAGCTGATCCTGCACAGCACTAGTGTCAGCAAAGCCGTCTTCATCACCCCACGTCACCACAGACCCATCGCCAAGAATGGCAGCAAAAGCGTGGTGAGAGGCGCGGATTTGTTGCACATTCGTCAACTGAGCCTGCACAGTACTGCTGTCGCCACCCGAACAAGCATCCCCCCAGGTCACTACCAATCCGTCGACAAGAGTGGCAGCAAAAGCGCGGTGAGAAGCCTGGATCTGCTGCACATTTTTCAGCTGATCTTGCACAGCACGACTGTCGCCACCACAGCCTGCGTCACCCCACGTCACGACAGATCCATCGCCAAGAATGGCGGCAAAAGCACCACCGGTGGCCGACACTTGTACTCGACTTACCTGCAAGGTCAACAAGTCACCAGTCTGCAACTTGGCCTCCTTAATTGAATCACATGAGGCCAGAACCTTGCCAGATGCGTCCAACAAGCGCCCCCTTCCAACTCCGAGCGCGACCTCTGCTCGACATTTCAACGCTTTCATATCCTCTTCCAAACCTACTTCCACGATGGCTGTCTTGCCACTGAGCAGGGCAACTTCCAGCGCGATCGACATGATGCTCGCGGCACTCTGTAGAAAGGCCCCCAAGTCTTGGCTGCACGCAGGGTCTGCGTCGGGACCCAAACCCTGAACCCTACAACCCTAAACCCTAAACCCTGAACCCTACAACCCGAAACCGTTTCGGGTTTACGGTATTGGAAGTCGTGGGCCAGGCCTGCAACTTTGGAGCCAAGAAGTCTGAATTTGCAAGCCATCTGTCGTGGTCTTGGAGCTTTATTAGGGCCCTCGAAAGCATTCATGGAACAGGTATACCTTTTCGGGATCATAACCCTTAGCATCAAAATAGCCCAAAAGCCTTATATAATAGGGTCTTTGGGCCCAAAAGCCTTAAAATATGAGTCCTTTGAGGGTAAGGGTAAGGGGAAATTGAAAAGTGCCCCAAAAGCACCAGGCAGATTCGGGTCGTGGCTGTGATGTTCTACCGTCATGGCTGCAGCATCCTGTTCCCTGAATGGCCGCCAGTGACACCAACAGAGCAAGATATACCTAGACCCCTGAGAACCTACCCTTTTAAGGACCCTTTATAAGGAAATCATAATAAGGAACCCTAAAAAGGGAGGTTCTTAAGGGTCCAGGTAGACCATGGTGGTTCCGAAGCGGCAGGAAACAGGACAGGAACAAGAGTAGCTGCACAACTGCCCCGCAGAAAGACAGTCTGGTTCTTAGTAAGGAACGGAGGAATGGGTTATTGGGACTACTATAAGAAGGGACTATCATAGGGATCCATTCCCCCATTCCCTACTAAGAACCAGTCAGGGAAAGACGGTCCTGGATATATCTTCGCCTGCCTCAGTCGGAGAAGAGACTTGGACTTATAGGGTTTAGGGTTTAGGGACTTATAGGATTTCGGTTTTACCTCTGGCTCCAATGACCCACGATCAGCGTGCCTGCAAATAGTGTCGTTAAATCGCCTTGCGCCGATACGCCGGTACGCCGGTCGCGGGCGCATGGACGCCGATACGCAGGTCAAGGTCCGCGAAAGGGAAACACGCCGATCCGCCCCTCACCCCACCCCAACCCAACCCCAGAAACGCCGATACGCCGATCCACAAGGGAAACGAGCCGATACACAGCTCTCGCGCTCAGGGGTGTATCGGTGTATCGGTGCGGGCTTACGTTGTTACAGAGGCCCGCAGCGGGCGGGCGCAAGGGAACCATGCCGATGTACGCCGATCCAAAAAGGAACTATGCCGAAACGCCGATGGGCCGCTCTCGCGGTCAGGGGTGTAACGGTGTATCGATGTATCGGTGCGCGGCTGTTTTGGGGACGCTGTCTGCGGGCCCTCTGCACTATCTTAGGCGGTATACCCTAGAATTCAAGGATCATACCCCAATGGAGAAGCCTAAACCCTATAACCGAAACCCTATACGCTACAGGCTTTGGCCTCCGACTCTCGCTCGGCGAAGTGTGCAGTGTTAGACGAACCGGAAGAAGCGCCTAAGAGAAACTGCACAAGTCCCAATGCATAATAGTATACAAATATAACATACTAGTATATAAGAGGAAATAATATAAGATAGTATAGTAAAGTACAGTAGAATATAATTCCAAAGCTAACGACGTCCTAATATAGAGGCGCAAATAGGTTTGGGGGTATATTTATTTCGGTATAATTTAAGCGCATACAGTCCTGCCGCCAGGCTAGTCTTTCGAAATACCCAAGAAGGCCTTGCTTCCCATTACGGGGGACCCGGAACGGTTTAGGGTTTAGGGTTTAGGGTTTAGGGTTTAGGGTTTAGGGCGCTAAGGCCATCAGGTGGCGCATCGCCGCGCTGGCAGAAGAAGGCTCCGCAGCCGGAGCTCGCTGCTGCCGTGCAAAGCACCAGCACCTGGAAATGTCGACTAAGGTTTTCTTTTTCCGATTAAATTCTCGGGTGTGAGTCAGGGGGTTTATAAGGTCCAATAGCGTCTCTAAAAGTTTCGAACAACACTTCAGAGGGCTAGGGTATTGGAAAAGGCTTCATATAATAAAGCTGTTCAGAAGGGATTATAGCGAGGTCTCAAGCGTTAAGAACCCTAAACCCTAAACCCTAAAACCTAAACCCTGAACCCTAAAAGCCCTAAACCCCTAAACCCCTAAACCCTAAACCCTGACAAACACCAAACCCCTAAACCCTAAACCCTGAAAAACCCCTAAACCCTAAACCCTTGAAAAAGAGCCACTTAAAAGGGAGCCTGCTTCGGGCTTCGGCTTTCGGAGGTCTTCGCTCTGAGGGCTTTCATGTCGGGAGTGACGCGCTTGAGGTTGACGGGTTTGAGGGTTTAGGGCTGAGGATTTGAGGGTTTTTGGGTTTTTGGGCTTAGGGGTTTACGGATGTAGGGGTTTAGGGATTTAGGGATGAGGGATTTAGGGATTTAGGGTTTAGGGTTTGAGGGGTTTTGGGTTTAGGGTTGAGGGTTTTGGGTTTTGGGTTTAGGGTTCCCAGAGACTCCAATATCCCTTAATTAAGGAATAGACCTTAAAATTATAGTAGGATCCCTAATATGATTTAAGGTATATTCCTTAATTAAGGGGTATTGGAGTTTCTGGGTTGAGGGTTTAGGGCTTAGGATTTGAGGGTTTAGGGTTCTTAGGTTTTGATGGATGTAGGGCCAGGAGCAGTAAGCCTCTCTTGCTGGTTAGGCACCGACTGGAGCCCAAGGCACTCTCCTTCATGCAGGGCCTTTTCGTTTCGGGGTTGAGCAACGCTCGGAGACTTCAACCATGGTGTTTTGGGAGTCTTTTCGTCAGCCTCACAAGCACTCTCTCCAAGCCCTAAACCCTAAGTTGCTGGGTCGCTTCCTATCTTGGGGTCTAAGGAGGATGTTTCGGGTTCAGGGTTTAGGGCAGTAGGGCTTTAGTCCTACCTTCTGGGTGAGATTGGGGTTAGGCCTATGAATTTAGCCCGGTCCCACATCTTGATGCCCCGAACCCTGTCCCTAGCCCCAGACCGAAGGTACAAAGAGGAGCAGAGTCCCAAACCGCATACATATATATATATATATGCCAGCGCCAGTGCTCCCAAAACCCTAAACCCTAAACCCTGAACCCTAAACCCTAAACTCCACAAAGCCTCGGAAAAAAGCCTCCAGAATGAAGCATACAGCCTAAACCCCTTTGTCTCCAGCTGGTGAGGCCGCTAGCGCCCCTTGCCCGCTCCTAAAACCCTAAAACCCTACACCTAATTGTCTCTGCCTTGGGTTACAGTAACCGTCTTTAATCAGACTACTCTTAAGGGCCTTTGTTTAGGGTTTGGGGTCTACTGAGTGGGGGCAGTATCCAACCTCTACTAGAGTCCACTGAATGATGTGGCCTTTCCCAATCGCCGCTTCCGCACGTGACCCGCCATGAGGCAAGGACGCGCCAGAGGCTTCAGGCGTCTCAGTCTTGAACTTCTGGTGCGCAAAAACCGTGAGGGGTAGGATGCTGACATGAGCTATTGTACAACAGAAGGCGTTCATCGGTGAAGTCAGCTGCTGAAATTGCTTCACGAGATTGATTCTCGAGCACCTTTGGAAAGTTGGATAAAGAAACAAATGCTGCAAGATGTGCCAGACGATCGAGTGTGATTAGCTGGCGTTCAACCGCCAAATCTGAGCATCAAAAACCATCCTTCGGCATCGACTCAACTGCATGCTGACCTTCAGCAACATCAAGCTTCCGACAACTAATGAGAAACTCAGAAGTTACCAGGCAACTGTCACTGTAGCTGGGCCGTAGACCCTAAACCCTAAACCGAAAACCCAAAAACCCAGAACAGCCCGTCAACCCTCACTTGGAAGATCAGCCCTGTCAACTTGCTTTCAAAAGGCTTAGGGTTTGGGGTTGGGGGTTTCAAGGGTTTCGTGTTTCGGTTTTTGTCTTTTCGGGATTTCTCAGGATCATAAGTGTCTCTTCCGGTTGTTGTTGTTTTTTTCGAGGCGGGGGCGGGGTGATTGCACTTTGCGATGAACCTCTGATGAGCCTGTGCTATTGAGCTGGTTCCCGCCGCTACAATCCGCATTTGACATCCGTTGCCGTTGCCGTTCAGGGCATTCCACGAGGTGCTTCGTGATGCACTTGGGGTTTGAATTTGAACCCTAAACGCTAAACCCCAAACCCTAAACGTATAAACCCCAAACCCCAAACCCTAAACTTATTAACCCTAATAAACTTAAACGCCCTAAACCCCAAAACCTAAACTTATAAACCCTAAACCCTGAACTTATAAACCCTAAAGCCTAAACCCGAAACTTACAAACCTTAAAGCCTAAACGCGGGGTATCCTCGGGAACTGCAGCACGAGGTAGCGCTCCCAAGCCCAGCTAGGACACAGAGACTCCAATACCCCGTAACTAATTTATATACCTTAACGGGCTCCTTAGAGGGATCTATAAGGGTTTCTATCAGGGCACCATACGAATTAAGGCGTATACCTTAAATCGGCTTAGGGATCCTAAACCCTAAACCCTAAACCCTATCCTACTATAAGTTTAAGGTATATTCCTTAATTCAGCGGTGTTGGAGTCTTTGGGGGTTTTACGTAGAGCTCAGGAGTTGATGCGGGGGGTGTAAGAAACAGGTGACGAGTTAGGGATTTAGGATTTTAGGGTTTAGGGGTTTACGGATATAGGGGTTTAGGGATTTAGGGATTTAAGGATTTAGGGTTTAGGGGTTTAGGGTTTAGGGTTTAAGGTTCGGGGTTTAGTTAGGGTTTAGGGTTTAGGGCACCTCTTTGCTAGCAGGTTCCGTTTGGGTTTTGTAGGTCTAGCGCTTCGTGTGGCAACATGACGACGCTTGCAGTCGTCGCTGCCCTGCAAAGGAAGCCGGAACAAGAAGCTAAACCCTAAACCAAACCTGGAAAGCTCTCTTCCTTTCGAGCACCAGCGATCAAGTGCCAGGGCCCCAAAATGGACATAAGGCAAGCTTAGGACAGGGATGTCCCTTTTTGTTGATGCCCTTATGGTTGAGATCTCCAGGTATCCCGGGAAAGTGTTCCTGATTATGTCCTCTTATGGGCCCCAGATGCCAGAAAGCTTGACAATCTACGGATAACTTACCTGCTCACTGCCAGCAGCCGAAACCTTTCAGACTTCTTTGGGGCACAGGAACCCTATCAGGCAAGAAACGGCCCAGAGACTTTAAATCCGAGGGTTCCGGGTTTAAGGTTTGGGGCTGACATGCACCTTACATAAGTCAAACCAGAGTTTTAGTTAAGGCCATTTCGACTCTCTGGGGGATCTGAGCTTGCTGCAAGCTTCTTGCTGGAGATGCCTCTGCCTCAACCACGGCACAGGGTTGAAGGGTTTTAGGGTTTAGGATTCCGGGATTCTAGATCCTTGACGGGGTTTTGGGTTCGGGATTCACGGGTTTGAGGCTTTTGGGCTTGGATCTAGCAAGGGGTTTAGTTACGGTGTCATGGGACTTAGTAACTAGGGTTATAAATATGGTGACCATACTTTTTGCCACTAGTGACCCCAGCTGACGTATTTATAACCTTTATTTACTTGGTCCCATGAAAATCCCAGGTAGCTGGATCCAGTTCAGTTCATGCATGGCAGGTGCAAACACCACTTCAGAACGGTTTAGGGTTTAGGGTTTAGGCGGTTTAGGGTTTGGGGTGTTAGGGTGTAGGGTTTAGGGCGTTAGCGTGTTAGGGCTTAGGGCTTTTAGGGTTTAGGAGGAACTGCGCATCCTGGCGACCCCAAACCTAACACCCCGCCCCCGGCGCAGCGCATTCCGTTTTGGCCGGCCGGTCTCTGGCTCAAGCAAGGCAGGGTCCCCAAAAAACTCCAAAGCGGTCCCTAAAACAAGTAAAGCCCCTGCGAAGATCCTCTAAGCCCTACACCGTTTAAACCCTTATAGAACCCTTATAGATCCCTTGTGGAACCCCTAAACCCACCCCTAAACCCTAAACGCTACGAAGGCCTTATACCCAGAGAGCCCAATACCCCTTAATTAAGGAATATACCTTAAACTACAGGGGCCTTATGGTTATGATTTAAAGTATATTCCTTAATTCCTTTATAGAAGACTTATAGAGACCATTATAGATCACTTTCAGGAACCCAATAATTTAAGGTCCCTATTCCTTAATTAAGGGGTACTGGGCTCTCTGAGTAGATCCCTTCGGCTTGCGCTTGCTTCAGCGCACGAGCTCAGCCGAGCCGGCCTGCACGTTCTCCCCCAGCCTTTCGGGCGTTTTGGGGCTTTAGGGTTTGGGGTGTAGGGTTCCTTGAAGGAAACAATAAGGGATCTACCAGGGATCTATGAGGGTTTAGGGTTTAGGGTTTGGGGTTTAGGGTTTAGGGTTTAGGGCGTCAGGGCTTTTGGGGGGCTTCAGGGTCTTGGGCTTTAGGGTCTTAGGGTTTAGGCTTTGGGGTTTAGGGCTTAGGGTTTAAGGGTTTAGGGTCCCGTTTTGGGTTCAGAGTGACTTTGGTTTCGGGCTTTGGGGTTTTAAGGCTTTAGGGTTTGGGGCTCCTTTTAGGGTACTTTAGGGTTCTATATAAGCGTTTGGGGTGTAAAGTATGGGGTTTGGGGTTTGGGGTTTATAAGTTTTGGGTTTGGGGTTTATAAGAGAAACTTGTATAGTTACCGCATTAATAACCCGAGCTACTAACCCCACGGCCCTAAACCCTAAACCCCTGAACCCTAAACCCTAAACCCCAAACCTCCAAGTAGGATAACTTTACCTTCTAAGGCTCAGGGATCCTTGAAGGTGTCCTTCAAACAGGTTCCTTCGTTAAGGACTCCTTCTGAGGCTTGGGGTGTAGATCCTCCAATTTGGGGCTCTATACTACTAAGGGATACTTTAAAGGAACTCCCTAAACCCTAAACCCTAAACCCCTAAACCCTAAACCGTATTCTTTGGATCCTTCCGGTGGCCTGGGGAGGCTTAGGGTGTAGAAATCCTTCAAGGTGTCCTTAGAGTTTAGGGTAGTCGGCTTCGGGCCTGTGGGTTCCTTGGGTTCCTTACCAGGGCTTCAGGGTTTAGGGTCTAGGGTTTAGGGTTTGGGGGTTTTGGGTTTAGGGTTTAGGGGTTTAGGGTTTAGGGTTTGGGGGTTAGGGGTTTAGGGTCCTAAACCCTAAACCTTAAACCCTAAACCCTAAACCCTAAACCCTAAACCGTTTGGGACAGAAGAAGGGCTGCACTACAGGGCCTAGGCGTGCTATGCGGCTTTGCCGTTCTCAGGGGCTTTACCCAAAGGTCGAAAGGCCTAAGGGTTTAGGGTTAAGCCCCCAACCCCCCAAATGCTACATGATCTTAGGGTTTTGGGGTTTAGGGTTTAGGGCCGTTTAGGGTTTAGGGTTTAGGGCCGTTTCGGGCTTAGGGTTTAGGGTTTAGAGCCCAGCCTCCAGGAATGCACCCGGGCCCTGGGGAAGGAAGATGAGGGCTTTAAGGCCAAGTACCTGGGCTGTGGGTTACGGCTTAGGGTTCAGAGTTTGGGGCTTTGGGTCTCGAGTTCAGGGTTGAGGGTTTCAGAGTTTAGGGTTTAGGGATTTAGAAGGTTTCGGAGATTTAAGCTACCTTCCCAAAGAAAGCATTATTCATCCCATGATGGTAGCTTGAGATAAGTGTCCTGAAGTCCTCGAAACTCAAAGGCTGTCATAAAACCCTCCTACCCCTGAACCCTGAACCCTAAAACCCTCAACCCTAAACCAGCAACCCTCAACCCTAAACCCTAAACCGTGAACCCTAAACCCCTAAAACCCTAAAACCCCTAAAACCCCTAAAATCCTAAAAACCTAAATGGCCCTAAAACCCTAAAGCCCTAAAACCCTGAAACCCCTAAACCCTAAAACCCAAAATGC